>JAPYYW010000294.1:0-132189 GCA_030522545.1 Cremastinae sp. A BG-2022a | reverse complement strand
TAATAAACTTAATCTCGCAAATCACTGTGAACGTCAAAAAAACGTCATAAAAACGGGAGAAACTTTTGGATTTGACTGTTACAGACCAACCACCTTAAGCGACTTTTGGTGAACGTCTTCGAGTTTTTTTTTCTTCTATCTATGGTAACGCGAGTGACATTTGAATTCGCGAGGGGAGAGAGACCGAGCCGTCGATATAGTTATCGAACTGTCGCGAGCATCGGCGCGTTTCTTCCCATTCGCAAAAGCTCTTCTCGTCTGACAAAATAATACAAAGTTGGAAAGCGGCCTTGCCAAATCGAATTTACGAATGATCATTGGGGAATTGGCCAGTTACGTTGAGTACCTGTGCAGCGCGTATTGAGTGAATGAGCGGAGAAATATCTTCCGCGCATGACGAAGAGCCTGGTATAAAAGCATCATATAACGTGCGACCTTCAACGACCTATGAAAGTCGACCCTGAATTTTCGCCCGTCTTTCTTCTTCTCTATATCCACAGACTCCGAGGGACAGATACGCATGCACTCCTTCGCACGTAGAGAAAGTTACGCCCTGATAAACATACAGTTTAGCTCGAAATTTGACGTCGTGACTGAATTATTGAGCAGATTTCGACTCGCAGTCAATTGTCCCGGGAACGAGACAATCTTCTCGTCACTGTGAAAAATCTACTCGTCGTTATTTTCAGGAGTGTCAGCCAACACGAAAATCACAAACAAACCAAACGTCAATTCCATTCTCCTTGCTACTTCCGTGACGCGCGTCATGACGTATCGTTAAAATGACATTATTTTATCAATTGGATTTGTAAAATGACTTTCCTCAAAAACGTAATACATTTTTAATAAGCTTGTCTCGTGACATTTACTAATGGAGAAAATGTTTCGTCGTTTTGCTCGATAACGAGGGGATTCTATATTGATGGACGGTATAGGTAGATATAAGGATCCGCTTGTTATATTTAAAATTTAATGCAAATGGTGTAAGTAATTTCTCAACCTTCAATTAAAAAGTTATTATCGCGTAAATAATGACAGAGAAAAATTTGTTTTTTTTTCCTTAAAATTCGTTTCTATGGTTTAATCTGAAAATTAAATTTACCACAAATTTTTTTAACGAGACCATAATATAACATGGTTATTAGACAAAAATTTTTAATTAAAATATTCTGTGTTCTTAAGACATTTTTATAGTTAAAAAAGTTATAGGTTATTGGCCATTAGCTTGAAAAATTTAATTTCCGATTGTGAAGGCTTCATGACACAATGTTCAAAAAAGTTTTAAAATAGAATTTGAAACATGATATTTACGAAACGACTGTTAAATTTTTTGTATAACAAAAATTTATACGAGAAAAATGCAGATTATCGAGGTAATCATTGAAAAATATATACAATTTAAATTTTGAAAACGTGATAACCTATTAATTGACTGTCAAATATAACCATTTGAACAAGTCATTTCGTTAAATTTAGAAATTTAGATAATTTGTGGACGTTCGTAATTCCGTCAAAAATAAACTAAAAAAAATTATAGAAAATGAAATTAATTCCTACATCGTCAATTACAAAGCTATTACTGCGTAAATTATAACAGAGAAAAATCTGATTTTTTTTCTTAAAATTCTTTAATATGGTTTAATACGAAAATTAAATTTACCCTTAATTTTTTGAATAAGGTGAGACAGTCAAAAAAATTATTGAAAGTGTAATTAATTTCTGGAACTTCAATTACAAAGTTATTATCGCGTAAAAAATGAAAGAGAAAAATCTGTTTTTTTTTCTTAAAATTCGTTTCTATGGTTTAATCCGAAAATTAAATTTACCACAAATTTTGTTAACAAGGCAAGACCAGTTAAAAAATAACGAAAATTACGGAATGAAAAGAGATCCCCTTAATTTCTGCGCTTACAATTAGTGTATTTTTACTAGGAGTGTGGAGTGTGACAACGTGGGAGACGGTTGGCCTGGATTTCCGATGTTTTTTTATTCTCGAATTTACGAGCGCACCGCTAGCCGTTTGTCGCCCAAGTTGCAATGCGCCGCCCACTAGGAAGCACGAGGGCGTGAATAGTATAGATAAAAGCTCGCTCGCACTAAAATCTTTTTCATCAAAGTTGATTCGCGATAAGGCATGTTTCCTCTTCGCTCCGACTTCGATTCTGCACTTATCGATTATTTCGAAAAAATTTGGTTCGCCGGAAAGGAGAAAGAAGAACGGAGGGTGATTAAGGTAGTTCTATCGGTACAATCAAATCAAAAGTTTTTATCTCAATTTATCTCCATACCATGTGGTTTTTTAACTTCAATTTATTAAAGTAGTTCGGCTATTTGAACAAGTATGGTGAATATTCACCAATTTTTGCTGTAAATGATAGTTCAAGCTCCCCTGATTATAATAAGCACATTTTCGGGGTCTATTGCGGGGCAAAATTTTAAATTATTTCGTTCAAAAATTTTGATTTTGTAACAAAATATCTCATGGAAGAACTCACTATAGTGTAAACTGTAAAAAAACTAATCGGTGATTGAGCTTCAGAAAAGTTTCCATCATAAAGAAAATTTATCACAAATTCTGTTTATTTTAAGAAAAAATTACTTTACGGCGCTTTTAAAAAAGAAAACATGAAAAAATTTTGTTTCTGACGTATCGAAAACGGATAGCAGACATTACGTTGGACTGTAGATAACAGCTGATTGAATTTTTAAAGCATTTTAATACATTCACCTGATAAAAAAGTGTTTATTAATTTTATTAATAATTTAGACTTAAATTTAACCAATATAAATTAGTTGCCAACTTGATTACTCACATGACGGCCGAACTACCTTAAGAAAAGTTGTTGCAAATTGTTTCAAGAACAAAATTCTCAAAATTCAAGGTCATCCAATGGCTATCTGTGCTTGTTACGTATGTATGAAAATGAAAAAAAAAATCATAATCTTAGGATTTTTTTTTAAAATTGAGGAAGCTTCTTTGAAGTACAATGAAGAGCTGTGAAAAAGTTCCACTACCCAAATGTTTCGAGTTCTACGTATAGTGAAACTTATGTAATATTTTTGTAAAGATTTTTGCAAATATTCAATAAAATCGTAAAAAAAACGATTTTTCGATAGAACTACCGTAAAAGCGTCTCTTACGTTTTCGAAAGGCTGGCGAGAGAGCCGGAAGTCTGTCGTGTGGGAAGGAAGAACGGAGGTAGTTCGCGGCTGCTCCCGAACGAGTTAAAAAGCAGAGGCTGGAAAATTCCGGAAGCGAGACACTCTCGAGTGGGAGAAAGACGGGGATAGTGGCAAGAGAAAAGGAGAAATAGGAGAAAGGGGAGAGGAAAGATGACGGTTCGCGCGAGAGGTATCGGTGAGCCAGCAACGGTCTTTATTTATTCCCGCGCGACGTTGCCGACTCGCAGTCGGTGACCCGGGCTCCGCTCCGAGTCCGATCAATATTCACCGAGCCGGCAACCTCGCTCTGTGCCCAGCTGATCCACGAGACTCGTTATTTTCTCCGTCCCTCGGGCCGTTTCTCTCGCTCACTCGTGCTCTTCGCGAAGCTCCGGTCTGCGGGCCCACTCTCGATTCAATCCGACCGAGCCTCGACACAAACAATTATTTCACCGAATTTAACAACGAATAAGTCTCTTCTCCGCTGATTATTACTTCTCACGACTGTTCGCTACATTTCTTTTAAACATTATACTGACGAAGCTTCAATATTTCACAACCGATAAAAGAATCCGTCGGTGTTTCTCTCGGTGAGTCTCTGTTCGAGGTCTCGTCCATTTTTCACGATGTCATGAAGAATAAACGAGACGCGAGTTACCTTCGGCGAATCACTGATTCAAGGTACGATCGTAATCTCTGGCCGACTCCGGTGCTATAATTATTCTCAATATTGCATCTGTTTTTGGCGTAAATGAAATTTCTTGGCCTATTCGGCGGCCTCTCGTCTCACCTTCCGTCTGTCTTGCCCCGCTTCCATTCTCGATTTTCTAATTCTGCATCAAGCTGCGAATTGGCTCTCGCTTAAAGCCTCTCTCGCAGATTTCTACCCCTTTCTCCTCGAGCATATCAATAAGCAATTGCTTTTCGTCGGAGATGTCATCTCAAGCGAAATATCTCATCGGGATCTTTGCTCGGAGTTTGCGTGGGAAAGGGACCTCTCCCAGCCCGGTCGCCTCTTTGAATTCAAAGGGCAACAACTGTCGGCGACTCGCAGCAATGAGACCGATTACGATCCTCTCTATTGCGATTCATGCACGTGATCACGACGCTCCCGACGAAGGTCTCGAGAGATCGATAAAGCCTTATCGCCGGGAGCCCGCGTGTTTTTCTTTCGATTTCGAAAAGTACGAGTCCAACTAGTCCAAGGATCAAAGGTGGAAAATTAATGGACAGTTGCTCCTGACGTCTCTTTACGACTCTCGCTAAAATTTAAGGACGTTACATAAGGATGTTGCGTTCTAAATTGAAAATGATTGAAAATTTTACATTGTATTAAGTAACATCTTTAAAGGGTTGTGCAAGCTCTTAATTAGTGAATAACGATAATTAATCGTTAAAAATTGTTATTTTTTGTACCTTTCCATTAAAGCACGTGTTTGAAATTACGATTTTATATAATAAATATGTCAGTAAGGAGCTTCCTAATTTAAGTGAAATTTTTCACTGATCTTTGTATGGCGTAAAAGAAGCTTCATCTATTAATTTCTCAAAAAAATTTCATCATTTTTTTCGTGCAGTCACATAGAGAGTAAACCTATCGTTGGACGACCTTGAATTTAAAAAATGTTTTTCATTAGTTGATTTGCAACAATTTTTTACTCTCAAATGATTGCGTATGGGAGAAAAATGTTGTCAAACTTTTGATTTTTTGCTCTCAACACCCTTGAGGATGTATGAGCGATATTTTTTAAAATATGAGAATTTGATGAATTTTTGATATTTTATTCGTAAGCACGTGAAAAATGTTTTGCCAAATTTGAAATCGTTTTACTGAATATGGTTCAATAGTTATCAAACTCTAAATTTGTTGATATTGCTTGTTAACATTGCTTTTCATAGAGAATTCAAAAATTTGTACTGAATACAAACTTCAAAATATGAGATTCTTATGAATTGTTTCCTATATATTTATAGTTTTGATTATATATTGTATAGACAAGAATTCTAAAATGTTTTACTAAAATCTTTCTAATTTCATTTAAACAATAAAAAGTATTTAAATTACTTTTAATATATACTCAAGTTGCTAATTGATAGTCAAACTAAGCCAAAAAGAATTGGCAACTTTTTAGCAAAAGCCAGAGTCTATGGGTTTTATAAATTTAACGTCAAAAATTTACTTTATGCCGCCATTGTCTGTCCAATGTATCCTTAAAGACGTTCATTACGAGGAAAGCTCTTACTCTTCATTCCCGATCTGTTGGTAGAATCGTAAATTAAAATTTGATTGGAATGAGAACAGATTGAAGAAGGTTTTTAAGTAATGGGCAACGCGACACGTTTGCTCCTGCTTCCGGTCACCCCTCCCCTCTCCCCGCGACTCGAAACAAAAGTAATTACTACCCGTTCTTTGCGAAGCCTTGGAAGAGACGTAACAAGAGGGAACGAGGGCTGAGCAGACGAAACGAGAGGAGGGAGAAAGATAAATCGTCGACCCTCGCGCAGTTTCGTTCTCCCTGACCATGACCAACACTCGGCAGAAACGCGCATTCTCCCAACCTCGAGACGTGACCTGGAGCACGGTCGAAGGTGAAATTCCCTCCGGCTTATTTTTCTCCTTGTGCTTATCATATTTTCTACCCTCTCGACAGAAAACCAGAAAATTTCATGGGTATCGAGAAAACGCGTGACTCGTCCTCTCTTGCGTGCGCGCAATACGGTTCTTTCCAACGACACCTTGTCAAGTTTCCTGAATTAAAAAAAAACAATTGGCTCTAGAACCGTGATGGATATTACAATAATCTATCCCTCCTCGTAATACTGTAAAAATATTATCGGAAAATATAAATTTGTTTTAGCGTTGATGGAAAAGTCGAGGAAACTTCGTTCGACTTTAACGCTTAAAGTTTCGTGAGCGGAGAACCGTCTTCGGAGAGAAAGACGATGTTGACGACGAAGAGCTTTTTTTCGGGTTGGAAGGAAAAAAAAACATATCGGAGAAAACGGTAAAAACAAGCAGTATTTGTTTTCCGAGATAGAACGTTAATGGAATATCGTGAAAGGAAAAATAAAAATCAGTGGCGTATTTATCGTTCGTGAATTGGGCAAGTTTTATCTTCGTGTTTTTTGTTGCCTCGTGTAACTCGCTATCGATCAACGGAAGAGGCATAGCCGAAAGACGGAGAGAGAGAGAAAGAGAATTCTCGATCTGGCACCGAATCGACGCTCTGGCCACAACGAATAATATTTGCGCTGGGTAAAGAGCTGCGAACCTTGAAACGATTGTAACGAAAGCAAATACCTATTTATCTCGTGAACGAAATCGAAAATGCTGAGTTGTTTCGAAATTCCCGATTCCCCTAATTTTTACAAATATTTCGACGGTTCGAAAAGTTTTAATGCTATTCAATTCAATGCTTTCTCGTGCGTAAAGAATTTTTTTCCCAATTGCGATCTAACCATAGAAATTTTATTCGATTGTATTCATTTGTGATTGGCCAAATGGAAAATTTGAGTTTATCTATTCATCGTACACACGAGGCTGAGGCAGAAATATATTTCAGTGAGGTAGCAGTTATATTTTTTTATGTTTGCTATAGCAAAATTTAAAGATTTAAAGAAAGCATCGTAAGGCGAGATTTTATTACGAAATATAACGTTAAGTTACAGTTTAGAACAAAAATTAATTTCCAATTTGTTTAGGATGAAATAGGTATTCAGGTATGGAAAAAATTAATACTATTTTACAATTAGCATAAATAATATGTGTGATGAAGTAAACAAAATATTATTTTTCAAAGAAGCCATAATAATGCACTACTATGTTGAAAATGTTGATTGTATAAAGTTTGTAAAAGCTTAAGAAATCTTCAAAATTTTGAGTTTGAATAATCTCACATTTGCAAAACCTTACGTTTAATAACTAATCTTTAAAAAAGAGCAAAATTGTTTTTTTTAATAATTATATTCGAAAAAAGAATAGTAAAATTTCAAAACTTGATAAATTTCCTTTTATTGATAATTTGCAAACCTTTTTCCAAATTCAGTCCGCTTTAAAAATTATAATTATCTGAATTATAAAAAATTGTAATTAGAACACATTTTTTGCAAGTTTTTGTTTCAACAATGAAGAAAAATCCAAATTTCCTGTATATAATCGTTGAAATATTCGTTTCTTTTCAAAACATATTTGATGATTTTATTTTTATATTAAATTTCTTTATAAGCTTTGTATATCAGTGGATGAAGATAGATTCGTAATGAGCATTTTTTTCATTGCTAAATCAAGTCGCTAAAATGTTGGATGTTGGGTGAAAATAGTCAGAGGTAATTCAAGAATATCCGTGCCTCGTAAACACACGAGTCGATGACAAACGTGTAATCGAGAAAGACAAGCCTCTCAGGTATTTATAGCGAGAATGAGGGTCAAAAGCATGTATGTACACGGGTATACAAGCGAAGAGTGTCCCACGCCGTGGCTAACCGAGTTCACAATCGATAGTCAATATCGAGGATGCCCTTCTATGCACAGCAGAATGCACTACAATGCTTTTATTTGTGAATGCCAGTTTTGGGAGAAGATCGCCATCTTGTTAATTAATCGTCAGACTAATTTCGCAAGAGCCTCGCGTGAAAGCAAAAGCGAAAAGAGGAAAGCTGTACCAAAAATTACGTTGACGTTCGCTTTATCGTAGACGAGAGCGAGCCCAAATATTACGTGATAACTTTTTTTTTCTCTTTCTCTCATTTTTTTTTCTTGTGAATCAACGGCGAGACTTATCTTTCAAAAACTCGTTCGACAAGTGTTAAGTTCCTGAATACTCAATGGGTGTCTCGGAGGCTTCACGAGATGATCTTCGGCCTCGACCTGGACTCGAGTAACAGCTGCTCGCTGAGCTCGACCGAAACAAAGCACTCTGTCCAGAGGTATTACGCCAACGAGAAGTACTTTTTAAGGTGGGACAGACAATCTCAGCAAAAAGTACAAAATTTTTACATTAAATTTGTAAATCTAGACTCTAGCTTTTGCTAAAAAGTTGCCAATTGACTATCAGTTTGAGCATATTTTAAAAATAATTTAATCCTTTTTTTATTGTCTAAACAATTAGATAAAAACATTTTTAGTAAAATTTTTTTTAAATTACTGTCAGTTCTTACTAAATTAAATTACATTACTGTCAGTTATTCAGTGCAAATTTTCGAATTCTCCATAAGAAGCAATATGTTAAATCTCAACAAATTTAGAGTTTAATAACTCTTAAACCATTCAATAAAACGATTTCAAATTCGGCACAATATTTTTTTCATATACTTTAGAACAAAATATAAAAAATTTATCAAATTCTCATATATTTAAAAACATCGCTCATACATCCTTAATATGAAAAAAGAAGGATCGAGCAAAAGAGGTCAATGAGAAAAAAGTTTGCCGAAAAGATCTGTTCAAGATCACAGGTTAAAATGCATCTCACGATCACTCTTATCATTTTTATGTATAATAAGATCTAGAGTTCTCCAATTGAGGAAATTCGCAGTCGCAATAAAATTTGCCGAAGGATTTTCCTCGCTCGTTGGATAAAAGATTGCGACTGGTGCTCCGTTACGCGATTGTACAAGCCACTATACGCGTTCGTGACAAAGTGACGATAGCGAACGAAGATTTATGACTCCACGTTGAGCTTCGATGCGAGAAACACAAGAGAGCAATAATTTCCGACGTCGAGAATAAAAAAGAAAATTAATATTAAAAAAAAACCCCCCGCAGCGTATAAGAAAAGATGTAATATCTAAGAAGGAGCGACGGTAGCAATTTAATATTGAAAATCGTAAAAATGAAAACATTGGAGAAAGATATCGAGGAGCTTGCGGAGAGGTGCGCCCACGAGGGTGTGTTCGGTTTCGTAATTAAAATGGCAATGAATCGTGGCACGAAGTGGCGCAATCTCGAATACAATTCGTTCCCGCACGTCAGTCAAAAGATTACGTTTTTGTGGATTTTAAAGGATTTCCGGTTGCTGCAGATGTATGGGCGAGTGAGTAAATTCCGATGTGGGTTATGATGGATCGTGCATTCGGGTGCGTACACGGTATGCAATGCGAAAGAGTTTATTCGCGTTGAAAGCAGGCTCACAGGGGATTCTCAGGTATACATTATTGAGCCTCCATTCGGATCGTGACTCGTAGAGCGTGGGTTTTTCAACACTTTGCCATTTCTGCTTTTTTTTTCTTTTTTTATACAATTTCTTGTCTTTTTCCGTCCTTTGCGATCGCTCCGATAGTCTCCCCTCGGTTTCAGAGCTCTCGATCGACGAGGAAATGAACGGAGGAGGAACGAGAGCGCCGAAGAGAAAGAAGGAGAGAGAGAGAGAGAGAGCGAGACGGTTACACTCGTGTGTACGCGCACGGTCGCCCGCGGGATTGCGACGTTGCCGGACTTACGCCTGCGCAACCCATCGGGCGGCGTTGCCAAGTAATCGCCGCGCGAGGGGCGAGCGCGGCAGGGGGGGAGGGAGGGAGAGAGAGAGAGAGAGAAGAACGAAGCCACGAGGAGGCCGGGTTCTCTTCGACGTTAGCCAGTCAGTTTTTGTGTCCGCTGCGTGGCAGATATACGCTAGTAAATACGTGCTGTCTCCAGAGCACGCTTCGAGAACGAATTTTTCGCTCTCGCTCTCTCTCTCTCTCTTTCTTTCTCTCTCTCGTTCTCTCATTCTTACTTTCTCTCCCAATCTCTCTTTCTCTCACACATTTTCCGTTCGTCACGCTCCGCGAGAGGCCAGTGCTCGAAAGACTGATATCTCTATTTTTGTGTCATGTGAGAAGGATTAGCGAAACACGTCCGAATACAAAAATTTCGCAGTCTCTCCAAGCGGCAACGAAAATTAGACTCCGGTCGAATCTGCCGATCGTTCCCCGCCGTGTCGAGAAGATTTACGCACCCAGAGAGAGAGAGAAAGGGAGAGCGAGAGAGAGAGAGAAAGGTGCAATTTCGAAAAAAAAAGTGTTTGCGTCTCGTCTCGGCGAGACGTTACGAGAGAAAATAATATCTCCGACGGTCTTGCCAATATCCAGTCGTGTACCGTCGATTGTGACGAGCACACTTTTGTTTACAATTGTTTCAAGCGTACACGGAATAAAAGAAAATAACACTATGTGGTCTTCCAAGGCGGGAATCGACAGTGACGATCACCCACGAAGACCCAGTGAATATCTGGCGAATGGTTAAAATCGCTTTTCTCTCATCCTACGATTCGTCATAAATCAATACGAGATTTTATACTTTAGTTGAAAAAAACGAAAACAAAAAAAAACTACGAATTATTATATTTTTTTCGAGGAGAGGTGAAATATTTTCACGTTGTTTTGCTCCTTCCGCAAACGAGAAAGTGAATAAATAAAAAAAAATCAAGTATTTTATCGTCAAGGGGACCTCGAGATATTCGCGACAGGAGTTTAAGTGCGCACGAGAAACTAGAGCGAGAAGAGAACAAAAAAATGGAGTAATAGGTGGACCGATAGATGGTCTGAGGGTCCATTGGGAAATGGGTGATTGTTCGTGGACGAATAACGAACGGTATCACGTTACATGTATAATCAGGGATGATGTTACGAGGCTCGGAAGGATCGCTGCGATGCCTCGTTACGATCGCGGCCGTCTTTCACCTCGGAATTCTGATCGGGTGTTTAACGGTCGAGCCGAGCGACGCCGCGGCCTCGTTGGCTCAATCGAGGGAGACTCTCGGTCTTTACGAGACTCACGGGGAGAACAACAGCGAGGAGCCGATAAAGGAATGTCCAGCGGGCTGTCAATGCGACGGGCAAAGCTTTTACTGCGAGGAGAGAAGCTTCCTCGGCCTCGGAATTCCATCCCAGGCGCGGGAGGTTGTCCTGAAAAACGTGAGAGCTGGAACCCTGCCGATAGCGAGCCTCGAATCTTGCCAAAGGTTGAGGAGCCTCGCTTGGATATCGAGCGGCATCGAGCGCATCGAGTCGGGAGCGTTTCGCTCGACGGCCTTCCTCGAGATTCTCAATCTAGGTGACAATCGTCTAGTCGAAATGCCCGAGAACACTCTCAGCTCGTTGCGCCGTTTGCGAAAATTAAACCTGACGAGCAATCTCCTGACGAGTCTACCCAAGAGCCTCTTTCTCGGTCTCGACTCCCTCGAGGAACTCTTTGTCGCCGGCAACAACCTGAGCGTTCTTCCTTACCAAGCCTTCGCGGCGGCCAAGTCGCTCAAGTACCTGGATCTTTCACACAATTTTTTAGTCTCCCTGCCGGATCATACTTTTAAGCTTAATCGAGAATTGACAACGCTGCGTCTGTCGTACAACCGTTTGATGAAATTGCCCGGTCGATTGTTCGACGGGTTGCGGAATCTGCGACGACTGGAGCTCGCTGGGAACTCGATCGACAGCCTGCCACGTGGTCTCCTCGCCGAGTTGCCGAATCTCGAGCACCTCGACCTCTCGGACAACCCGATCGTTGATCTAACGAGCAACGTCTTTCACGGTCTGAACCGGCTCGAGTGGCTAAGCTTGGGACACACGAGGATTGAAGCATGGCCGGACGATCTGTGGAGGCCGGTCGAGGCGACTCTGCGGACTCTGAATCTCGAGAAAACGAGGATCGAGTCCCTGGGAAATGGGGCCCTCTCCGGGCTGTCTCAACTCGAGACTCTCGTTCTGCGAGGCACACCCTTGCGGAATATCGCCTCGCGGACCCTCGACGAGACTCCGTACCTCATTAATTTGGATCTTCGGAACAACAATCTCGCTTTTCTTCCGGGAAATCTGGCTCACCTGACGCGACTTACGCATCTTCAGCTGCAGGGAAATCCCTGGGCGTGCGACTGCAGAATGTTCTGGTTCGTAAAGTGGGCCGAGAGCCACGCTCATCGGACAGCCTTCGACAGCGGCTTGAGATGCGGCCACGAGATCGCGACGGTCGACACGCTCCAGGCCCTCAGGTACTTGAACTGCACGGCCCCGAGTCTCGCCTTCACCTCGTCAGAGAACGAGCTCCATCTTCTTCACGGCGACGTTCTCCTCGAGTGCGAATTCAACGGGAATCCAGCCCCCTCACTGACCTGGGTCACTCCGAATCTCGAAATTTTTCACTGGAATCCCGATCCCTCGTTTCCCGACATATTTCACGATCACCCGAACGTCCACCGAATTATTAAATCTTCCGAGACGAGTGAAAAGCCTCTGACGCACGAGAGAATTCGCCTCCTCGACAACGGTTCCTTGATGATATCTGGCTTAACGAGGCAAGACGTTGGCTGCTACAAATGTTTCGCCGTTAATCCAATTGCCAACGCTACGGCCCGTGTTTACCTCAAAATGGACCCCATTACTTATCACCGCATCAAGCTCTACAGTCTTGCCGTTGGAGCCGCCAGCGCAATGGGATTTCTACTCCTCACGCTTTTCGTACAGTTTCTTCGATACCTCATCGGCAGGTGAGTACAGAATGAAACACAAAATATTTGTACACTCAAACTAGAATGTCGTACACGTTTTTTTTCTCTCATCAATCGTTCGATCATACTTTCATGTCAATTTCACGTACGCAATATATTTTCTCGTCACTCTTTTTGATCGTTGTCTCGTTGAAATTTGTCTGTTTCTCCGTGTTTGATCAAATGTGGATCTGCATCAAGCGGTTCACTGATCGAAAAGAATTGAACGGGTCTCCAAGGGTGAAAACGTGAGAATAATTGGAATAAAAACTGTCGAGTTTCCCCCGCACAACGTCGATGCATCACGTCATCTTCGTCATTAAAACATGAAATAAAAATGTTATCGTAGGTGCGGCTGTGGCAGATGGTGTTTATGCTGCAGACGGGTTGGGGTTACGCCACGTGCCAAGCAGATATATCAGATGCTGGACAACATTGAGCACTACAAGAGCCAGCAGCTCGAACGCTTGCGGGAAAATTACACGCAGCAGGTACACAGGATTAAGGATAATTGTGCGGAGCAGGTCGAGTGGATACGAGACAGCTATGAGGGCCAAATGAGGCACATAAGGGACATCCGGGACTACGGGACGAATCATTTGACTTCCCTCAGGGATCAATATTACGATCAGGTAATTTTTATTCACGTCGTCTATTATTCCCAATCAAATTTTTATTTCTCCGAAATCTATAATCGTAAATTTGGCTAAAAATATATTTCCGAACGAGTATGATGTTCTTGTGGCACTCGTTCTGCTTTTGCACAGATTTTTCCTTTTTGTGGAGGAAAGGAAAGTTGGAATGGCTCGTTCGATTTTTTTTGTCCTCTTGCAGGTCAAGAGAGTTCGAGACTATTCGACGGGCCAGCTGAACTGGGTACGAGAAAATTACGTCTTCCAACGTAACAAGATTCGGAAATTCAGCGCCCATCAGGTGCTGCGTTTACGAGAGAGTTACAAGTACCAGCAGCAGACTCTGAACAAGGTTCTGGAGAATTTGCCGAATCTGTACTTTGACAACTGTCGGAGCGGTTCTTGCGGGAAGAGCGACTCGGCGGTGTTCGATCCGAAGGAGTCAACGTCGTCGAACGCTGAGGCATACTTCAAGGCGAAACTCAACGCGGAGATGGGATGCAGCATGGAAGACTTGAACAGCGAGTACTACACACCGACTGATTTTTCGGGAACAAGCCCGAATACGCTCGGCTTTATTGAGGGTATTCACATAAATTACATCGAGGACGGACCGCCTTCGCCGCCGGACCTTCCGATGGGATCGAATCGTCCACCTCTCCGCAAGATCCAGGACTTTGACAGCGATTCGACGATTGAAAGGAACTTCGAGTCCAGAGCGCCGGTTTACCGTGGAACGAGCGTCGAGACGATAGCGCGGGAGGGCCCGGCAACGCCGGAAGTCCTCGGACTTCTCGGGCCAAGCACGAGCATGCCCGATCTGCCCCACGAGACTCGACTCTGATTGGCCTAATCCGAGAATAATCCGCGAATACTCCATCCGAACAGGCGTGCAATAACGACGCTTTACAGTGTTTACGAATGAAATTTGTCCGTGTCCGAACAGCTCTCGAGTGATGGGTGAGTGGTGACAAAAAAATAGAGAGAGAAATAAAAAAAAACGATAGAATTTTATCGTTTTTGCTCTATAAACGGAAGCGCACCCCGTTCGTCGAGTTTCGAGCCAATTGCAAAAACCGAGTCAGTACCTGACGCGCGATCGTCTTATGCTAGTGTTGATCGAGAAGAATCGAAAGTTAGTGTGCAATCATGGAAAATAAACATCTGGAAGCAACAATGGACGATCCGCGATTCAACCGAACGTGGAAGAAACAACGCGACAGGAACAGTTTTCCCCTGTGGGTTTTTCGAGTATGTTTGAGCTTTCATGAGTGAGTGTTGCATGAATGCGCGTACGAATTTTTTTGTGTAATGTGTGTGACTGGCACAGAACGCGTCTTCCAACGTCACTGAAAGCTACACGTGAGAATGTCCACTTTGTTTTTTCGGAACATACGTTTCGATCCAACGATAAAGTGCGTCCAGTTCGAACGAAATAGAGAAAAAAAAAACGAGAGAGAGAGTGAGATAAAACGAAAGAAAGTAAGATTTGGACGAACGGGCGAGGATTTTTCGAGTCTCTCGTTACGAAAAAGCGGAACTGACAGACCGGCTGCTTATCTATATCGAGCTATGGTAAACTCGAGATTGTAAGCGACAAGTTGTAATGCCTAGGTGTCAATTGAAATAAGGTTAAAGATTCCTAATTAATTTCATTTGTAAATAAGAGGCATGACTGTTTAGAAGGTTCCGATGTGTACCGATTGGACACGAGGATCCTGGACTCCCGAGGTACGAGGAAGTTTCAGAACCACTTTGCGCTCTCGATTCATTGATTGCTAGCAATTGAAAATTTTTACTGGATTTTTATTAATTCGTAATATTGTCTGAAAAGAGAAAAATGAAACGATTTTTTATTTATGAAATGTTCCTCGTGTCTCTGCTAGACCATAAGCTGTTTTGAATCATGAAATAAAGAATAACTTGAATATCGATACAATGGAAAAACCAAGGAGAGGAGCAACCTTGCCACGTGGTTTTTATTTTTGTTTTCAAAGGTATTGATTTAAAAAGTTTCAATAAAAAGAGAAAAGTAGAAGAGAGAAGAATCTTTTAAACTGACGCTCTGAACCTCGTCGAAATAATCTTTTAGATTCTTCGAACGGAGGCGATAAGAGTGTATGGTAAAGTCTTTAAAAAGTGAGAGATTATAGAGCGACCGTTTTAATTTTAATTCTAGAATAAATCAAGCAAACACATACGCTTACGCGGTGACGCGACTTAAAGCAAAATTTAAGGTAGTGAGATAGTTCTGTGATCTCTTGGGCGAGTCGCATCATAATTCTATCGAAAGGAAACACCTCACGGAAGTTTGAATTGATGGAAAAAAAAACGGACGGGTTCGGACCCCATAGAAAATAAAATTTTCGATATCGGATAAGATTCGATAAATTCGACTTGAGAGATGAAAATGGCACGAGTACGAGGAATTCAGTCGATTGATCATGGGGTTCGCGTGCAATGTAGAATGTTTATCGCGTGGTTTATTGTTCATTGTGAAAAAGATTGAGGAAAAAAATGCTCAAGCGTTCGAACCCTTGTCAGCTCTTCTGGAGTAAATGCAAATTTTGCTTAGTGAAGACGTACTTGAACGGTGCAATTTTGTGATCGATCGACCGCGCGTCCTGTACGAAGGTGGGGACCTACGCAATAAACGAAAGGGATCGCGTGAAAATACTTTTTATTTTCTTTCGCCAATGGAAATAAATAAATAAAAACCCCAACGATCGAATTAAACGGATGATGAGACTGCAACATAGATTCATGGTTGAGTAACTATGTGGAAAAAAAAAGACTTTTATGATATTGCAGTCAATATTAATCTCGTTATTACAACGCGAAAGGACTAATCGCAAAATCATATCATTCGGGAATGTTATCAGGTAGATATCAGATTTCCTTAAATTTCATTTTTGATCAAGATGCGTTTATTTCGCAGCTTTTGGCTCATTGATTAATATGGATGATTATTGACAATTTTTTTTAACCTCAGTTTAACTTTGAGTGTTTTTTTGATAAATTGTTGTGCGCTACGAAGCGAATAAAAATAACTTTGATCGGGGATCGATTCAATGGAAAAAAATAAAATTGATACATTTCTATTGCGAAAAGGATGATCGGTGAATTACTTTGATTGCTTAAAAGTTGCAGATTGCAGCGACGTTTTTACTATTCACTACGAACATATACAGATAAACATACATATACCCCCCGTTTATCATTGAAAGCTTCATCCTAATAAAGAAAAATAATTGCAAATTCGATATTTGAAAGTAATATCGAGTAACACTTGGTATTCGGTAGATTCTTTTGTTTACATTATCGTGATGCAAGACTTCGTTTTCATCCACGTGCATTCGGGAGTGCAATTTAAAAAATCCGCCGCAAATGGAAACGAAAAAAACAAATGAAAGAAACAAGTATAAAATGTTCACGATGGAAAAATGATCGAGATATTAATAGCGCGGATACGGAGACAGTGAATAATACGTAAACCGCTCTCAACAAAACTGTGTATACGCAAGCATTGCCTACATACTTTATAATTAAAAAAAAATCTTCATGACTGGAAACAAAAGAGAAAAAAAAGAGGAAAATAACAAAATTGAATGAAAATCGAGCATAATATGCGTGATTGATCATTCGGCGCTATGCACGGCGTTCGATTAACATTTTCATACTTGCATCGTCTCGTTGAATGCAACTAGAGCTTCCGGACTGAAAATAAAAGTGTGCATGTGTGTGTGGGTGTGTACGTATTTGTGTTAGAGAGAGAGAGAGAGAGAGAGAGAGAGAGAAAAAGTCGCACGAGGCAGAACTGAATGGCCGTGCAGATTCACAATCGGGGGAACCTCGATGTGAGAGAATTCGAATGAAAACGAAAAAAGAAATGTTGGAATGGAAGCAAAATCGATTTTTGCTTCCTCTACGCCAAAGTCGTGCAACTACTATTTGTGCGAAACCTTTCCATAATCGACACTTTTTATTTGCTATATTTTCATAAGTGGAATCATGAGAATTTTGAGAAATGGAGTAACCGGAGAATCCATTCGTTCGGGATGTAACATAAAAATTGCACGATGCACGAATTCTTCCGATTGTTATGTAAAACGAATAAAATGAGTTGCTAAAAGTTATTTTTCTTTTATTTTTTTTTGTTCCCCCGGCACTCTTTTTTTTCCGTAAAAATAATTTCAAAGTTTCCAACCGTGATGAAGAAAGTTGAAATTGCTAAAGAAACGCATGACGTCGTCTTTTAGGACAATTGCGTGACTATCGAAAATAATTGACCCGCAGGCAACCCATATACTTTTATAAAACATCCCGTAAACATTGTCTGGTCGTTTGTATCACAGTGGCTGGAACATGAAAATTCGTGTTAACACGTCCAAACAGCCTTGATACAACCTTCACACCTTTGTTTGAGTAATTAAATGTTCCATCAATTGTCAAGAGGATTAATTGATGGGGGAAAAACAGAAGAAAGCGCCAGCTCCAAAAATGATAATGTACATCGAGCTAATAAAATGATTCTCACAGGACAAATTTTACGTGCTCTTTTCGCGCACTTTACCAAAAACGAATCTCGAGTATCATTTCCAGACGGTTCTACATGTTTATCATGACTGTGTAGATTAAGGGGGTAGGTCACTCTAGAATTTTCGAAAAATCGATTTTTTTTAAAGTAGTCCCTTAGGACCTGCAAAATTATGGCCGAGAAAAATCTTCAAGTACTCGTTTTTTTTTTTTGAATTTTAATACCGGCGGGTCCGCAGCGAGTCTACTCAAAACTTCAAACGCGTTTATCTCAAAACTGCATTTTTTTAAGTTGGCCGGAAACATAACTCATAATCAGACAATTCGCGACCGATTAACTTGAAATTTGGAATATATCTTCAAAAATACATTGTATGTGTAAGTAGGTAGGGGTTTTTTTAAATATTGCATAGATCATCCGTTATTAACAATTATCTGACGATTTTTTAGGCAAATTTGTCACTTTTCACTTTAAAAGTGCACCATTTTGCCAAAAATCGATGTATCGAAAATGCCCTACGAACTTCTATAGCTATTATTATATATAATCGAAAAAAAATCGGTGGCTCGTCATAATTAAAAAATTACAGGAGCTATCTGTCCGATCGTGGATCCTATAAAAACGGAAACGTCATCTCAAAAACGCTGCGCAGCCGCCTTTTTTTTGAAATTAATCGCGTAAAAAAAATTATTTTATACAGTCACTGATATGTACAATAAACCCCTTTTTTTAAATCTAGATTTATTTTATAATACTTCTGAAAAAAGTGGCCTACCCCCTTAATTATTTATTTATCGATTAATTAAATCGAACAATAAATAATCATTGAATTATCGTTTAAAAATGTATAATTTTAATTGAAGAGTAAAAATAAAATTACGGATATACTAACTGCAACGATTCGAGGATAAATTCGTTTCGTCTCCGTAATTTTCAATCTTCAAATCATGCATATTCAAATTATACTAATTTGTGTAGTGAGATACAATAAATGTTGGGAACGATCGTGAACGCTCAACTTGGAAAACGTCAGAATTGGAATACACTGAAGGAGAAAGAGAGGCAAAGCTCGAGCACCGAAAAAACGAACCAAAACAAAAGTAGTCACGTGAGAACGTACGAGAAACGTTATCACCGCGCACGAGGTTTTATTACAAGAGCTAGAGAAGTTCCTCAAATCTGTATAGGAGAAAAACTTTGAAAATTGATCAGCCGTTGCTCAAACTCCCAGTGATTGGCACTTCATCATTTTATTTTTTGTTTATTTTCCCCTTCGTCCTCATCTTCTCTACCGATTTAAATTTGCTTTTTGTCAGTGATGGTATCTGCCTGCCGATAGGGCAAAATTTCTGCAAACTGACGTTGAACTTGTATCGTATTAGCAACACACTATCGTGTTGGTCTCGCTCACGAATCGTGACCCAAATACGAGATGCGATTAACTCTGATGCAATTGTCACCCACTACCGAGAACGCATCAGTACTAATGCACATCTCAGGTGTTGATTAAGCTCGCGCTCGGTAAACATCGCAAAATTGTAATTCAATAACCATTTTTATAATTGTAAAGAAAGTCAATGAGTATTTCTGCGGTTAAATATTAAGTACTACAGTCGTTGAGTTTTAAAAGTGAAAATTACATTTTCTACCTGACGTTTTGAATAAAAGTGTGAAATGTTGCCTATACGTTTGTACAAACATGTAAAGAGTAAAATTCATTTGAAACACAAGTTATCATTGGTTTTTTTTTACATACCTTTTCCGCAGTCCTATTCCATACGATCACGCTGTGGCCGCTGTTGATGAGGTTCTTCACAATTCCGCTGCCCATTATTCCAAGACCAAGGAAACCGAATTTTAGATTCGACGGTAATATGTTTTTCTCTTTCAGAGTCTGAGAAAGCGTTTCCACGTCCAGGGGTGGCGTTACCTTCATCGAAGATGAAAAAACATGTTCAGTCATACGATCATTTTTACTCGTATAATTATTAAAATCTCGTTTTTTTAACGATACTTTTTTAATTTTACTATCCCGTTTCTTCTACACGAACGATATAAACCACAATAAATGTGTATCAAAAACAAAATAAAATAGTTTAGCAACAGTTATAAAAAATTATTTAATCTATTGAGATAGAAATTTAATATAAACTTTTTGAAAACCGCATCGTACGAATGTTTCCCTCAAAATAAATCTTACTCCAATAGGCCTTTAAAAAGGTCTATCATTCAAAAGAGAGTGAATCGAGATAATAAAAGCCATATCGTAAATGCATCCGGTAACTGGCGACGAAATGAGAACCACTGTCACGTTCGTAAGATAGCATCGTTCCGTAACCATCCGGCCTTATGAAACTTGAATTTTCAAGTCTACGCGTCCTTAAGATTTCGACAGTCGTTAACCAAAAAAATTGCACGTGAGATTTTTGTGGAGAATATTGATAATCGAATAACAGACACGGATTTAACGAAATATCTCGTTCGTTATGATTTATCTCCCATCGTATACCGATAAAAAAAACCATACCGCTGGTCACGTGAACTTGAATGAAAATGTGGAGCACTGACATTGAGCGCATTCAACCCTAATTATTATTGTCCATGCTATTTTTTAATAAATATATGTATTTAGTCTTAAATGAATAATAAAGAAAAAAACTTGGTAAAAAATTTAATATTCATTTTAATCCTATATCAAAAGTGGAACAAGTGTATCTGAAATTTAAACAAGTTTCACTATGTAAAAATCAAGATAATTATTGTTAATGATCAATCTCTGTTAAAAACCCATATTAATAACCCATAATAACCCTATTAATAATCCATAACAATCATATTAAGGGTACGATTTTAAACATTAAACATCTTGATCATTAGATACTAAAACTTTTTTAACATCTAGTAACAAATTAAAGATTTAATGATTTGTGGATAACACGTCTTCAAAAAATGTAATCTAATGATTTTACTTCCTACACATTCAATGTTAACGAATATATATATTTTTAAAACAGCATTGAAATGTAACGATCACGGTAAAACTTGTTTAAGAATCTTAGTTATTTGTTAAAATTATATTATATTTTTACAGTAAGCATTGAAAATATTCTTAATTTTAATGATTTTATACCCGATGCATATTGAAATAAAATTCCTTTTAAAATAATGTATTTGAATCACCTTGTAATTTTAACCAAAAACTAATAATATCCTTTGGGTTCGATCATATGTATTTGTTATACTTTTTGTTAGTTAAACCTACTGTTATTTCTGCGGATTATTGATCAATTATTTAATGGAGTATCTCTGAAAAATATTCATATAGAAACCTGCGAAATAATGTACTTGTTAAAAACTTACGGGTCTGGCGATGTTGGCTGGTCTGTTGAGAAGAGTCGAACCAGATTTTCTTGGTGGACTCGTGTGATTGAGAGCTGGACTTAAGCTACCCACGCGATTGCTGTTGCTCATGCTGGATTCTCTTCTCTGTTTTTTTGCTGGACGCCGTGCAGAATCACTGCCACCATCGCTGCTTTCGAGCCTCTTAGCCTTTGGAGTCTCCTGAAAAAAGTATTTTACCATCAACCTGTTAGGTTTTTACTCATTAAATCGTTACTTGAATTGACGGTGTACGCGGATTCTCGGAAGAAGCTCAGTGCGCCCCTAGTGGCGATATTCCAACTGCGACAGCCGCTTTAATTTGTTTACATAGTAAAAGCAACGTGAAAGCATGGAGCAATTGTTATCTCAAATAATTGGTGTTGATTGAGTAAATATCATGTTAGTCTACTTTACTACCTTTATAAAAACCTCAACATTAAACAATATATTCTTATGATTTAAGAATCATTTTATTTTTAATTAAAAACAAAGGAAATAAGTCTTTTTTTTAATTAAAAATAAAATAATTTTTTAATTGACTAGGACTTGATTTTTAAAATCAGATATCAACATTTGGTTATGTCTTTCGCAGTTTTTGTTTTACTTGCAGAAATAAAATTATTTTTTTACACCATAATTAAAGCAAAGTAACAAAAAAATCAATTATTTTTTTCAAAGCTTCAAATATCTAAAATATATGCTGTTCAATCCTTCCATGGCAACGCATATCATAGAACTGAGTTCTCAAAAAAATTTTTTTTTAATAATACTGACCTTGCGTGGCTTTGGTGTTTTTGGACTCTTCTTCTCGACGCTCATCGAATCTTCCTTGAGTCTGTCGAAGAGGGAATCAGGATCCAAACCGTCATCCATTACCTGGAATTAAGAACTCATTGTATTATCGCATGATTTTAAATTCAGAGTTGCAAGTATTTTATTGAAAGATTGAAAAAAAATTACCTCTCCTTTATTGATATACTCCTCGATAGCCTCAACAGCATCCTTAAATGCAGTTGATTTGCTGGATTTTACAAGAGTTTCCTTGTACTCTTGGTAAGGTTTGATACTCGCCTCTTCTATCCATGCACTAAGAGAGATATTTTATACAAGTTATTTACACCAAAATTTTTTTTATAATGAACAATTTACAATGATAAATCACTCACTAGTTGTTCGATCCGAAAAAGAATATACATTGCATCGGGCCTTTCTTCGTATTCGGCTTCTTCAAATCTTTGGCATGCGAAACCTTGAGATTTCAGGGGAATTAATTATTAATCCATATGCAATATAATTTTGCAAATATAACTTTTCTACAATTTTTATAATTAACTAAAATTTATGTTCATAAAATGTAGAACAAATCATTAAAAGTAAAATGCATTTTTTCATGATACAGTAAAAAAATTGAAGAGTATTCAAATTTTACAACTCAAAAACACTCACTGCTATTCATTGAAAAAAAAAAGAAATAAGATATTTCCTACCTCATTATTACTAAATATATTGATATTCGAGTATAACAGATAATAAATAATAAACGGATTGAAAAAAAAACAGAACATATCTTTGTTTTTCAAATACTAAAAAAATTACATCCCAATCACGTACAAAATATCCTGTAAGATTTTTTTTTAACCTAAGAATTGTTTTTTACACGAAATCAGATCCAGTGTGAAAACGTAAAATTTAGGTTATATTTTCATGACAAGTGTTAGCACATTTGAAAAAAAAAATGAGCGTGATAATAGTTACAAGTTGTTCGAAACAAAAAGATAATTAGAGTGGTTTCAAAATGCATCATTAAAAACCGTAAAAACGATAATAATGAAGAAAATATCGATACGTCGAAAAATCCCGCCAAAACGAACGGCGGGAGAACGCGACCGATGGCGACCGATGGCAAGTCGGGGGCAAGTTAGAAAAGTGCGAATGAACCGTTACACGATCCGTCGTTACTTACCCGACCGGGCCACGGTGAAAATCCTTTCATTTTTGCCCTGAAACACACGCACAAAAAAGTTTATAATTTAATTATTAAAAAAACCCCGTGATCGTCATATTATCGCGTAAAAATCGATACACACCATACAAGATCGCCCAGTTTGTATTCCTCGCGTGTCTCAGACATTTTGGTAACAGTACGTTCCTCGCTGACGAACGGCAAGCGACTGACTGACGAGGAGCGCCTGCGAGCAAGCGTCGTTTGTGTACGACGGCGTGATCCAAAACACTCACTCCCACTACTCGGCGCAACTACGTTCGTCAGACGCGATTTCTTGCTCCACAAATTCTGCAATGCACCCCAATAATTGGCCAAACTCATGCTTCGCCAACGACACTTTTGACGACGCGCCCGAACGCATCGATGATTCTACAACAATCCAACAAATCCTCGCGAAAACATGAGAAATGACCAAGTGAGTTTCCGGATACGTTCGAATTTCAGTGATTTTAGCGAACTCGTTAAATTCACGCCTACATCCAACTCTGTCCCCCCTTCTTTCCGCTGTCGGTGCAATACGTGCGAGTTTTCCCTCTGGCCCAACGCTGAGCGAGTTCAAAAAGTCATCGTAAGCCGTTCGTAATAATCGTTCAAAACTTTTTTTCCCCAGTATAGAAGCATCACACTGTACATTACAAGTATAATTTAACCCTTTATGCGATTCTGTTATTTAAACAGTCTAGTATCCCGGCCTGTTTGACTTACTTTTTCAAACAAAATTTATCAAAAAATGGATGAAATATATCAGTAAAAGTATGAAGAGAGAAACACGTGTATATTGTATGATTTTTGCACGATTTTTGAACCAGAGTTCGTACATCTGACATTTTGGTTTTTTCATCGGATCAAAAAAATAGAAAATGCTTTATCCTGGCACGTTCAAGTTGTCCACGAGTTGGATTAATATTAGGAGAAAAATAGACTCACCGTTGTCGATGCGGCAGCGGCGGATTTTTACATCTGAGTTGGTTGAATACTCAGGGAGCTATAAGTACAGAATTTAAAACCATCGGACGTGACTTCAGACATTCCCGATCGTGCGACGTCGTTGCAATCTTACCAGCTGTCAGCCATCGATTGTATGTTAAAAGTTTCATTGCTGCATCGACGAACAGGCACAATTTTTTGATAAATCGTTCGGTTCTGTTTTTTTTTTCAAGGACCATGAAACGTTTGACCAATCAAACGGAACAAAATTCTGAGGATAATAACGAAAATATGGTACGTTTTTGTACATTAACTTCGCGACTATCTTTTTCCTTCGTGTTCATTTATTGCTTTTTAGGTAAAAGTTTACACCTTGTCACCTGTCATACGTGTTTTATTGATAAGGAAATTAACAAGTTTTGTGACTCACGTTCTTGCATCATGACAAATTTGCCTTCATTAAAATCTTACTTGCCTTCACCAATATACCGAAATTTCCACGCCTAATAATGTATAATTAATGACGAACGTTTTGATCATCTCACGACCTGTTTTTAAGAGCATTTGATTGATTTATGTTTGCTTCTTGAGTATCATTGTACATAAAAATTCGATAAATTGATCGTTCTATGCTTTGTTTATGTAAATTCTTTTTTTTTTAAGCTTTGATCATCACTTTCGTATGTTTTTCGTGTTGTACAATATCTGAAAAAAAAAAGTATCGTATGTAAACTTTTTCTGTAGGCTCAAACAAACAGCGAAGTGAATAATAGTCCATCAACCCCACCAGTCGTTGTGGCACTTACAGTTGCTTTGCCTGATATCGAAAATGATTTACCTGGTGATTCTGGAACATCGAGTATGAGTCAAACCGCAACAGTGTCCGCAATGGTAATTATCAATAGTAAAAAAGTTTTATTTTTGGCTTATCAAAACAATTTGTGCATACTCCTATTATTTTCTTCACGGGTCTTGAGTCTGTACAGTAAATAATAAAAAAATTACATTTTTTACAATACAAAGTCATTTAAGAGTAAAAATTTATTAAGAAAATGAGCAGTATCCCAATCATTGTAAAATTTTTCACAACGCTTTGAAGATGTTATTTAACGTTAAGAAAAATTTTTCATCATATCCGATTGTAAACACAATATCCTTAATTGGAGATTAAGGATTTAACAAGTTATCCAAAAAATAACACTGTTATTATATTTCTGTGCTGCAACTTTCACATCACCTTTGAGCATCTGTTTACAATTTTTTATTTTCTTGTTTTTACAAATGCAGTAAAATTAAATTTCCACTTTATAATTCTTGTCTGAAAAAAAAGAGTAGGAATGAAAAGATTTTTCTTCTTTCAGAACAATGGTCCACAGTTACCACCACCAAAGCCAGATTTCTCGGCTCCTCCACCTTACGAGGTTGCAACAAAATTGCCTAGTTATGAGGAGGTCCAGCGAGAGAAAACGCTGCAGGGTGAACCAATGCCTCATCCTCATGAAATTCACGTGGTAAATATTTACCAACCTGGTACATTAAATTCAATGTCTTAATAATGTTTTAACATTGCAATGATCATCGACAGCCAAACGGCGGAATCAGGAGTCAGCAGCCACTGACTATTCTAGCCATTGACGCTGACGCTGCTGATGGAGATCCAGAGAGTGCTCTGCTCGGCACTGACTTTATATTCTTTACTGCGTTTTTGCGTAAGGAAAATAAGAGCCAC
Organism: Cremastinae sp. A BG-2022a; assembly: GCA_030522545.1. Taxonomy (NCBI): domain Eukaryota; kingdom Metazoa; phylum Arthropoda; class Insecta; order Hymenoptera; family Ichneumonidae; species Cremastinae sp. A BG-2022a. Next base: position 106,358 of record JAPYYW010000294.1, on the reverse strand, counting down.
CTAAAAACTTCTAAAAAAGATTGTGGCTAATAATCTTTTCTCTGTAGTTGCATTTTTCTTCAACTGGATCGGATTTTTACTCCTGATGTGTTTCTGTCACACAATTGCATCAAGATACGGTGCTCTAGCTGGCTTTGGACTCTCCCTGACCAAATGGACTCTCATAGTGAAACATTCCACGGATCTAGCCTCGCGCGAAAACTCCTGGCTATGGTGGCTCATCATGGCATTTGGTACTTTCTATGAACATAAATATTTATATACGAATTATCCTCTATTATCTATTTTATTATTTATTTATTGTTCTCATTGGCATTAATTTTTCAGGTATTCTCATTTGCATACGCGCCATTATTCAATACTTGAACATCAAACGGGGATGGAAACTATTGTCTGGTAGTGCTCAGGAACGTTTGCTCTTTTTCTATTGAAATTAAAAAAAAAATTTCATCGATGAGACAAAGAAAAAGAATCATTTTTGCTCTAGAGCATTTGGCATTTTTATGAGAGCGAGGCTGTAATTTGCACGATATAATAAGCGAATTGCCCCTAAAAATATTACGTCACATCTTCACATTAGATTACACCATAGAGGATCGTGTAAATGACAGATTTTAATTATGAAGAAAATGAAAAGAAGCAGCGTTGAAAAATGAAAAAAAAAAAGAAAAATATCTGCAATCGTAAAGCGCGATGTTCGTTCACGGTTTGCCAAATTCATAAGCTTAGCAAACACAAGGTGAAAACGGTGAACGAGTGACAATTGGATTGTTTAAATTCCTAAATACGTTTAGCACTCTTTCACTACCAGTAATTGTGATTGTAAATTAATCAACACCGTGCCGCTTAAACTAAGAAAATTAATGTAATTTCAAAACGCTTGACGATTCTTTTTTGTCTTTTTTCGTTTCAATAAATGAAACGACATACTTGTGAATGAAAAAAAAAACATTGATATTTGCTTCAAGAAGTGTGAGATAACTCGAACTTGGCACGCAAAATTAAAATACTCCTCGTTGCGAAATTCTTTGGTTTTAACCACGACAAAGGTTCTTCACCGTGCACGTGAATTTAATATTTCAAAAGTATTAAGTTTCTGACAAAAAAAATGATATTTAAAATTCTAAACTCTTTTAAAACGTTTACATCTCTCGATAGATTGTTAGGAGGATTTATTTTAGGGACTGCATTGGACGAGGTACCATTTGCATCGATGTATCTCCCTCCTCCCGAAACAAGGCTTATTTTTACAATTTAATTTATATATGTATACAGAATTTATAGAATTGTAAGTTACATTATATGTATCAAAAAATATATATGTATATACATGTACGGGAGAAACACGTTATTTGCCATCGTTCGTTTTGTTTGTAACGACGTTTGTATTTATGCGTTTAATCTATCAACGAAAACGAAATTACTGTTATATTGTAATTATTATCAACGATTGATTTAACCATGGTCGATGAACAAAACATGATTTGCACACCAAAAGTGCAGTGAATTAAAAAATGCATACAATTTTTAACGTTAGGCAGAGATTGTTCTTTAGCCATTTTACACGAATTTTAAACGATTGTACTCACAGGTTTTATTTTGAAAATAAGCATTCTCTGCTTGTTCATAAATTCTCAAAATTTACTGAATTCTCTATATTTTCATTTAGATTCACAAAAAATTCTTTCACTCACGTTCACAATGTGTAGCAGCATTATTTCAATTTACCTTGAGGTAGTTCCACCGTTTTCTATGAGCAGAAAAAAGTACAAAAATACGTTTTTAAGAAGTTCTAAAAAATATGATTTGAAGTTCGTGTCATATTAGAAAGAAAAAAACAACTAAAATAACAATTTTTTAAACTGTTGCAGAATTTCAGCTCTGAATCTCATTTTCGTACATTTTCGGTGCTAATTATTATATAGTTAAAGATAATATTAAAATTTATTCATTATTTTTCATAATTTTTTTCAATAAGCATTGATTCACGTATTTTCGAAGAAATCGTAAGAATCAAATGAAAATTGTCACAAAAAAACGTGTTCTCATCGATAGCTTGCAATAAGAAATTCATATATAATTGTCTTTATTTTGAAGTTGTTAATTCTTTTGAAAATTGATCAGCAAGCTATATTTATACTCATATATTCTAAATTCTCTCGAATCCTTTTATGTAATTTGTAAGAAACGTTAAAACAGATGATAGAACCACCTAAACACATTTCGTAGATTGGATAAATTGTCAAAATGAAAAAAAAATTGGAATTTCGTAAAAATACTGGTGTCGAATGCAAAAATAATTTTTGTTCCATTCTAAGTCCGTCCGTGAATACACTGGCTCGTTACGGAAGTATAAAAAATTATCGTTTTCGCGGGTATTTATTTCAACGAGAAAATATGTAAATGAAAATTTCGCCAACGCAACATTGGACTGACGAAAAACAAATGAACGCGATTAAATTAAAAAAATGATATTGTGTCGATTAATATTCAGGGCTAATAAAAATACATGTATGTAATTCACGCTGACTAAACGTACCTTCGTAATTATTAACGTTCGTTTAATTTTTGTCTACCAAAGTGTGCTGAAAATTCGAATTCAACGTTTGCATTTGTGTAAGTACAAGTTCTTGTCTTGGCTTCATTTTTAGTAAATTTTTATAATAATTTGGCTTTATTATAGGGATTACCATTAAAATAAATTATTAGGTAACAGAAAAAATAGTATTCAATCGTTTCCTATGTATACAATAAACCATAATGTCCCTCTACTTTTTCTCGCCTTCTTCTACCCTTTGCTAATATGTAGAATCTGACTTTGTTGCAATTAGCACGTAAAGGGTCTTGAATCAATTCATCAACCCTTATTATGGATCATTTGAAATTAGTTTTTTAATAATACACACGATGGCGCGACAATCTTTTATGAGAGTGTGTGTGTTGAATTTACCATAAGCATAGCATCGCATAAGATATTTCGACCAATCGCGTTGCTCTATTTTTGCACATATAAAACATCGCACATCGCTGTTACGAAAAATTCCGTAATGTTGAATTTTTCCGCTTACGTGGTTACGGACTACCAATCAAAAGTCAGCTCGGTTTTTCAAACGTTGACGCGCGTTATATTTATTATGCGAAGTTATATGAAATATGCGCCTAGAATAACAGCAAAATGTCAAATTGGAAAAAAGTGGTCACGTTGTTGTTTCAAAAATTGAAAAAAAATTCAAAAAATTTTGCGAATTTTTGAAATGGTACACCTTTCGATTTTTTTCAAAAATCTTCAAGAGACGTGATAAGTTTTAAGGTAATAATTGATATATTAACTTGGCTAATCTGTACTCAAAGAAAAGCCAACATGCTGTTTTGCAAATAATGACTTTGATGTTATAATAATTTATTTCGATTTGCAAGAATTTTCAGGAATTACCCATTGTAAGGTCGATTCCGTCGAGGACACGAAAATATATTGCCATTTGAAATTTTACTGAGATCTTCCTCTTTTCGAATCTCGAAAAATCAGTCTGGAGGACCTCGAACACGCCAAATTTTCTCAACTCACTTTTAACTTTTATACGTGTAATAAATGTGAGAACAACTTTGGAACTACTATTTATATCAAATATTCCTGGACAAATATACTTGAATAGTTCGGTGATCGTAAACATGAAAGAAAAGGGAAAATTCGTCGAGCATAACGAGGAAAAAAAAACTGTTTATTTTTCGAGAATACCTCGACGATTCGACGAGGTCGAGTCAAAAACCAAACACGGGCTTGATTGCTTAGATTTTCGACTGAATTTGGAATCAGAAGACCGGTGTAAAGTGTCGGGATAAGACGTGTCGGGTCTTGCAAAATAGTTCGTTGCCGAAAAATATTTCGTAGAAATTTGACAAGTTTAATTAAGTGAGTGTCAGCTTCAACAGAGTATCTGTCAGTTGGATTTCATAGAGCACATTATGCGAAAAGTTATATATAATATAGAGTATATGTATAGTAGAAGAACAGCAAAATATAAATTCAAAAACATGTGAAATAAGAAAAAGCGGCCTCATTGTTGTTCGTTATTATAAAAATCACAACTTAATTATAACATCACACATTATGATGAGAATAAAAGTTTCAAAAGTTATTGAACTAAATTCTTGGTTGATTTAACTGAAGTTTCATTATTTCAAATAAACAAGTGTTGTTTCGACGAAATATTTTCAATTAAATATTTTTCAACTATAAATCTGCTCTCAGTGTTGAAATGAGAGTTTATATTTAATAATTTTTTTGAATTTTCACCTTCGCCAATTTTTCTTTATTTAACTAAAATAAATAAAATATAATAAACTGTACAAGTAATTTATTTATCACTATATAATTAAAAAATAAACTTAATATTTTATCCATCACGTGCTATGATAATTTTCGTGTTTTCGACCACATTTTAAAAAATTTGATCTATACAAAAATTAAGGTTCGAGTCTTCATTTTCAACCTAATTCACTCACGATCTACGGAAGTTAATTTGTTTCCTCTATTATTTATTTCAAAAAATTAGATTTGACTTTGAAAATCTTGGAAAATTGAAATACGTGCGTATGTGGATGACTTTTATTTATTTTTAACAAACTCGCCATCTGACGGAAATTTGGAAATGCTCTTCTGCGCAATGTATGCGTGCGTTGGAAGGTCTTACGTTATGCCAGAGTTATGCTACGAAAAGTGTGTGTGATGTCTTTTATAGAGGGAGAAGGAGCGATGTATATATATGAATATAGAGGCCGCCTCGTAGATAGCCTCGAACTCGTGCCGCTCGCACAGCATGCCCGCCGCTCTGTAGCGAAGGAGGGCCCGAGCCGTCATTTTCATACATAAGCAAGATGGAGGATCTCGCAGTCGAAGTATGCGGCGAAAACGGAGCATATTATAAGGTTCGTTTTATGAAAAGTATACGAAAATTCAACATAACGAGGATAAGACGTAACCTCGATGATACTGTTCGCCTTGACGGGCAAGTTTTGATCGCCAGGACAGACGTACTTCGCGTAAATTATTGGCTTATGAAAAATTTTTTTTGTCTTCACGCCGAAGGGGGTAACGCGGCTTCCCCCCACGATCCGACGCCATGACTCTCACCGTTTGACAGGGCGTGATTTTCGCCGTGATATTCAGTGTTTTTCGTCAAAATACCGCTTTCTACGTATCAAAAAGACTGTGCGCGTCAACGTCGTCGCGAGACGCTGGCTCGCGACTGCCCTCGAGCATCCTCCACTTAACATGACTCTCGCTTCCTCCGTCTCGCGCAATGGCGGAGTTTTTCACATCGACAAAAAAAAATTTGCATCAAATTTCGTTATTTTCTGCATCTCGAAAAGACACTCGTTCCAGCATTAATATCCTTCCCTACTTTTTTTGTTTCAGGCCTATGTCACAGACATATTCGAGGATGAAGTCCAGGTGGCTTTCGATACCGAGTTAGTATGCAACTTTTTCTCTCTCCCGTGTACAACATTTCATCCGAAGATCAAACATTCATCATCTCTTGTTCTTATTTATCTTAAGCTCTCAAATATAATATTTAATAAGGCTTGCATCTTTTTCTCTTTCTGTTTTTCTGCTTTCTTTCAGCTGGCAGCCAGAATCAAAGTTTCCTTTTGCTCAAGTCCGTCTACCTCCGAAGGAGGGACGAAAGCCGGAGTACCACGAGGGACAGGAGATTGAAGTTTTGTCCAGGGCCAACGATCAGGAAGTCTGCGGATGGTGGAGGGCAGCCATTAAAGTAAGCTTTTAACAGAATCGTGTCTTTCAAAGCTTCTATTCAAAGAAAAGAGCAGAGCTACCAAATATTTAAGGCAAACACATTAGAAATTTAAATTTAGAGATCACTTTTTTATCATCATCATAGCCTCGTTATTAAAACAGTTTATGTGAGTTTAATATACATTTTTGACCATATTATCTTGAAATAATTAACCAACAAAGTTACATTCTTGTACTCTGGGTTTATGTTTTCATTTATGATAAAGCATTAACTTTTGGTTCTTAATTAATCAAGAACGAAAGATAAAAGTTTTGACAAAACTAGTCTTGCATACTGGACATTCAAACACAATTTTTCTACAAATTTCATAAATTGTACATAAATTATTAAGTCATTTCAAACTGCTGTAAGAATTTTTTAAGAAAATTTACAACAAGGGTCCAAGAATAACAAAAAATTTTACTTTTACAGATGAACAAAGGTGAATTTTTTGTACTCGAGTACCTCGGATGGGAGTACAACTACACAGAAATAGTCAGCTCAGACCGTTTAAGGATGCTGAATCCAAATCCACCAATTGACAATAATACGTTTCACAAGGTAGAAATAGAAGTACCTGAAGAACTCAGAGAATCGTAAGTTCACAAACACTTTAAATAGAAGGTACCTTTAATATTTTGAGACAAAATATATATTTCTTGTTATTTTTTATGCTTCCTATTAGTGCCAAAATCGATAACGTACACAAAGAATTTCAAAAGGCGATAGGAGCAGCAGTCTGCCGATATGTTCCTGACAGAGGAATATTATTGGCAATATCCCGTCACGAGAATCTAGAGCGGATGAGTACTATGCTCAAAGAAATGTATTTTCGAAATCTCTCTCAAAAGGTATATCAACTTCTAGTGTGAAACGTATCATAAAATTTGCATCGTTGAAACTAAACAAAATTTGCTCGGAAAGTGCGTTTTTTGGGCGTAGTTTTTCGTGCAGAAATAAGCAATTTTAGCTCTTTTTTTCACTTATTTGAAGGTGGTTGGTCTGTAAAATAAGCACAGATTTTGTTAAAATTTTGCATAAATTTTTTTTAACGTCATGTACACATGTGTACCAAATTTTAGAAGGTTTTACCGTACAAGAGTTAAGATATTTAATGACAAATATATTTTTCTGTACACTCTCCATAAGAGTGTATTTTTAACAATAAATATCTCGAATTCCAGACGGTAAAAGCTCCTAAAATTTTGCAGAGAGTTTTATATAATATAGAAGAAACTTTGTTTAATTAAAGAAAAAATCTATTGTAAAAAAATTTGGATTTGACTGTCTCTGATCAACCACCTTACACAAGTGCGGAAAAATTGATGTTCTTTAATGTTGCCCATGGCAATGGCAATACCCATCGCATTTTTCGAGCAACCATTAAAAAAAAAGTATCGTGCAATTCATGCCTCAAGTGAACCCATGCCGAATATGGTATAAAATTGCACTTTTATCGTCTCTTGTGGTGAATTGATACACACTTGTGTGATTATAACGCTCGCTTTCAGTTCGCTTTTCAACTGTCACTTGTGCTCGTGTCAATCCTTCACAAGTCTTTGGCTCACAGACAATTTCATACCACTCGGCATTTGTTCAGTTTCGCACATGTATTTTTTTTATACCATTAAATTCTTAACGAGGTTTCAGCACGATCATTAAGTTCAAATGTTTTTTCATGTACAAACTAAAAGCAAAACAATGAAATTAAATTTTTTGAGAAATTTTGTGAATCTTTGTTAATGTTATACTAAAATGTTTAAAAAATTCAAGTTTAACCGCCTACCAGTCAAGATATCTGGTATTTAAAATCGCAATTTTAACACAGGCTCATGCCAGAGATTACGAAAAATTGTGATAACCAACAATAAATACCTCAATTTTTAGTAAAGCCTCTTGAGACTCTAAACACGCTTGTATTTTATGTTAGAAAGCGTTAACCGAAGTTACAAATTTTTGTTAGATTTCAACGTTTCAAATTCTAGAAGTAAAAATACTATTTATATTTTATTAATTTGAGACGTATTAAATTTTTCTCCCATAAATTTATAGGTTTTGTTACTAAAAAGAACAGAAGAAGCCGCACGACAACTAGAGTGTACAAAACTTCAAACAATCGGCGGGTAAGCCATACATTCCCCATTGAAAAACAGCCCGTTGTTCATTCGCTTCCATTGAAAAACAAAAAAAAACATCAAAGACATAGAACGTGAAAGAATAAGAAAAGCATTATTGCATTCATCACACTCCCCATCCACGTTCAAGTATACTATACCAAAGCTACCATCCTGTCTGTGGTTCGCATTTGCTGGCAGATTTTTAGGCATTAACATCAAAACGAAAATTTTGAAAATAAACAAAATTCGATTCTCTCGTCACGAATTCCCATACATTAATATTCATATCATAATCTGGATTGAGTTGAAGAAATGCTGATAATCCTAGATATTGATCACAGAGAATTTTTCATCATAATCTAACAGCATCTATTTCATAATTTTTTTAAATCATGTACACAATTAACATACTGTTAGGGAAAATATTCGGTAGGTTTTGTTACGAACATTTAATCGCAAAAATTCGTAAAACATTCCGGGCAATATCTTATTAGTTTTTCATCGAGTGCAATTTATTTTTTCGCTATTTTATAGGATTTGGTGATGTGGTAGAAAGAGGGAAAAAAAAAGTTGAAAAGTGTTTGATTTCAAGGCAGGAAGTAAAGGGAAGTACCCTTGTCGAAAATCCAATTGTTAAATCGTATTTTCGAGGAAAATGCAGACAGAATGGGGATAGGGAGGACACGGGATAGGGCCATCCTCGTAAATGAGTTTTTTGGTAATAGCTTATATCGGGGTTTCTTTCTCGTTTCAGCAAATTTAGATCTTCAAACTTTATATATCAGCGTGTCTCAGACTTTGAGACGGGAGTGAAAACGAATTCAAGGTGAGACTAACTATCGCAGCGGGCCGTTTATATTAAGGATAGCTTTTTTTTGTATTATCCAATTTACACGCTGCATTGATAAAGAACAAAATTATGTAATGAAAGAAAGAAAAAGGAGAATTGTCGTACACTCTAAACGTGCATGCTAACATGCGTTGTTGGTAGACATTTTCCGGTCACCGATGTTAAAAACGCTTTAAACACGCATTTACGCAGGACTGTTTTTATATCGTTTATATTCTACAGACCCAAAAGATTAATTTTTCTGTAAATATCCATTAAAATAATCTCTGTGCAGTTTATTTTCGTGGATGGTTCAAACTAGCAGGCTGCGTAATCGACACTCGGCATTTATTTCATTCTCTCAATCTTTAAGAATGGTTCATGAACCAAGATCGAATGATTATCTCGAATTCGAATTTACAATGGAAAAGGGTTGGCTCTGTTCCGTGCATCCTGTCATTAAATTCTACACCACTCACCAAATCCATCCATCGATATTTTCCCTAAGCGAAAAATGATTTCATTCGTGGATCAACTAAAGGGCGTTTCATTTTTTAACTGAATAAAACAATAAATCGAATATCTTATATGCAATTATTCTGCCACGATGCAAGCCACACGAATAAATCCCTCATAGTCAATAGTGATAGTTTATTGTCGTTATCAAAATTGTCACAATATGTTACTTTAGTGTGCATGCTGACAAAAATTATTCGTCGTTTACGGTAAATGTCTATATCCAAATTTTGTGAAATAGGGCCATGTTCTCGAAACAAAGTTACAAAAAAAATGGTACGAGGAGAAAATGTAGTGTGATGTGTATTCCAGAAGAAAAGTTTGCATTGACGTTGATCTCAGCAAGAACATAGATACTGTGTCATGTAAAAATTCTTGAGCACGATTCATCGCATGAAACACACCGAAAAATTCTTTATTACTCTGACTATTTCAAAAAGTTTGAAAAAAAAGTTTTTTTTTCTCTCGAATTAAGAGTCTTGATGTTTTTGTCTTTCCCTCCTATATCTTAATGAATAATGTTTTTCGGCTGTTATTTAGATACACGGATGAGTTCACTGTTCGGGAAGATCTTATGGGTCTCGCCATTGGTGCTCACGGAGCGAATATCCAGCAAGCGCGAAAAGTAGACGGTGTAACCAATATAGAACTGGAAGAAAATTCGTGCAAGTTTAAAATATGTGGAGAGGTGCGAAGTTTTGCTTCTCTTTTTTTTTACCAAAAAGATAATTAATTGACTTTGTGTATTAATCATTCAAAATTAGACTTTGTAGAATTTTTACAATTTTTTGTTGTTGAAATTAGTTTTCTAGTTTTAACGTCTGCAAGCATTTGTGTTTCAGACCCTGGAGGCTGTGAAAAAGGCCAGGTCCATACTAGAATACAGTGAGGAATCGATACAAGTACCTCGTGTTCTCGTTGGCAAAGTAATTGGAAAAAACGGTCGGATAATACAAGAAATCGTCGACAAAAGTGGTGTTGTAAGTACATTATTTTTTGTTATTTTATTCTCTGTTCCATCTTCATACGAATATATTTTTTTTAATTTATTTTTAAAATTGTGTTACTTGGCACATTTTGCCTTTAATGCTTGCAATAAGTCTTGAGAGTACTAAAAACGAACGGCTTGTGCAAGACATAAATATTCGCATAGGGGAAAAGAATTTGCATCCCCCTACAAATAGTAGATAAACTGATTTTATTTTCATTTTTTACTCAATTTTTTTTATTAACTTTCACCATTAATTTTTAATCAGACAGTGGAATAGGTTTAAAAATTAGGCGAATATTAAAAACAATAAAATCATTCCTTATAGAAAAAAAAAAGAAAAGAAATCGCAGGTAATTTTAAGGGTTTTGGTGAGAAAAAAAATTTAAAGAAAAACAATGATAAAGTAAAATTCGAGTTAGTAATAATAGAAAATCTGTAAATTGGCAGTTGTAATCGTAAAAAGGGCTATGTTATTTGTGACATACGTGCATTGTTTGTTCTCGGTAGATAACATCTGGCTCGAGTGGGAATGTACATACTGATAGAGTAAGTATATTACCTTATACTCTTTGTGACTATATTTCATCTGTTTCATTCAAACGAAAGAAAAGATATCAAATTGAAGATAAAGAAGCTTCTACTCATATATACTTCTTAATATCATTATAAATGTTACATAAACCACTCGGGCCAGCTTTTATTTTATTCCTTTGGTTTTTTTTCCATAAACAACATTTAACATAATCTAGTGTTTGTTAGAGATGTGTTGTGTGTCAGTGCGTGCGTGTGTCCCTAACAGAGCAACTATGAACACGTGGGTACATGGAAAATCCTTTTTTACGTGATATTAGCTCACTTTCTAGCTCCAGGCCTACTGTACTTATCGCTGAAAAATCATTTTAGCAAAAGCCTGCTATTTAATATGCATAACGAGGGAAGGACTTCAGAGGATATGCAAAATTTATATGTATTGAAAAAAAAAAGAATATTAAACCTTCTCTTTTACAACACATCTTCTTGTGATGAAAAGATTTAATCTGTGCGAAAAGTTGTTTTTGCTTTTCATGGTATATTTGTACACAGGACTCTTGTACTTGTCAGTACGATTGATAATATACACACTACTGTTCGGGGACTGAGAGAGAAATGTTCTTCATCTGTAGAAACTCTCGAGATCCAAAGAGCACTTTTCAGTCTACGATCGTATAATTACAGGTGCGGGTTAAAATAGAAGGTGACAATGAGCCAAAGCCCACAATACCTCGAGAGGAGGGACAAGTGCCCTTTGTATTCGTTGGAACGGTTGAAAGTATTGCCAATGCCAAGGTTTTGCTGGAATATCATTTGGCTCATTTAAAGGTAAAAAACACATTTTTTTTTCCTGTAGATGAGTATTCTGTTTATTTTTTTGCTCCTCTTGTTAATCATCTTAATAAACTGTTATTATTCAGGAAGTTGAAGCTTTGCGGCAAGAAAAATTAGAAATTGACCAACAGTTACGAAGCATCCACGGCTCGACTACGGGTCCCATGCCGAATTTCCCTCCGACGAGGCGCCCTGAAGAAGGCGGCGGAGGTGGTCGTGGCGGAAGAGGAAGCGGCGGCCGTGGTGGCCGGGGCGGAAGGGGCAGGGCTCCACCAAGACACAATGCAGGTAACGCTACATTTTTTTAAATCACGACCCAAAACGCAAGAATATCTACATGGAGAGAATTTTATACGAAAAATAACATTTATTCTTCATAAAATAGTTATTTTTAAAAAAAGTTCCATTTTGTGCTTACAATTTTGTGTTACTCTCAAACTGTTAACGCTGTTTGACGTAGTCATTTTTTGTGGATGTTTTAACGAGGGACAAAATTCAGAAAATTTGGAGAATGTAAAATTCTTAAGTCTTAACAACCACGTTACTGCATGAACATAATAATATTTTTTCTATAAAATTCTCTCTATGTACATTTATCTGAAGACTTTGATTTAAAAAATTGCGATATTTCTCTCGAAATCTTAACAAAAAATTGCCCTTGAGGAGGTATTAACGAAAGTAGGAAATTGAATTTTTTTTAATGATATAAAATATTAATCCAATTTTTCGTTGGCTAACTCTCAAGTAACATTATTGATAAAATAAGCGAAAATTATTCCGACAAAGTATGTTCGACATAAGCCAGAGTCTTATGAGAAACCGTTAGCATCCACTCTTTGATCGAAAAATATATATATTTCGAGTGACATTCAAACAATTTAAAATATCTCACGAGTTTATTAGCGTGCAAGGTTTAATTACGTACCATAAAAATATAAATGGTCACGTTAATACCTTCTTAAGGTATTTCTATTGCGACAGTTCGTTCAAAAGTTTCCTTTCTATATAAACTAAAGATAAAATTATTAGTTGACATTTTTTTCTATAGATTTTTATAAAAAACTAGATAAACCTTCTTTGATGCTGTATAAAGGTTTGGTGCCAAATTTTAAAAGGTTTCCCTACCTAGATATCAGAATATTTCATGTTGAAAATCACATTTTTTAACACAGGCTCTTATGAAAAGTTACAAAAAGATATGATTTTCAACAATAATTATCTCGACTTCTAGATAGAGAAACCTTTTAAAATTTGATACATACTTGAGCACCACGTTAAAGAACATATGTGCAAAGTTTTAAAAAATTATATAGAAAACCATTTTTACTATAGAGCTACCATTAATGACGAATTCCTTTTTTTTGACGGACTTGATAAAGGTCAGCTCGTTAATCAAAAAATGTTGCTTAATTTAAGGACATCGTCGAGATCCCTTGGACACGGACGAAATGCGCGAACTCGCAACAAGATCTGCGCCATCACGACCAATTCCAAGCCATCACGGCCAGGGTGGCGGAGGCGGAAATTCGGGTTACATGGGCGGAAGGCAAGGTAGACCACCAGTGCCGAGACGAGAACGAAGAGACGATCGTCGACGAACAACGGACGACGAGGACACCGTACTCGACAGTCAAGACGTATCGAGCATTGACAGAGGTAAGTTCCACCTAAACTTTTTCATCAAATTCATAGTAACACGAAAAAAAAAGAGAGAAAACTAAAAATCATCCGATTGGCAAATAAACCGTCTCGTCCTAAAGTCGTTACCAATATAAATATAAATGCACATATTAATCCTTATATACATTTATATTTGTATAAAAAATACATAGATTTATCGTATCGGAGTGCTTTGTGTGTGTGGCATGCTAATTAAATAGATCGGACTTTTGTGACCATCTAACACAATTAATATTCATATCGTATGTCTATATATATGTTTGAAATTATAATTGTCAAAATATATATATATATGCATACAGACACATTTTTGTCACAATCGAAAAGAAAAACCAAACATAATCACATCTGCACGCTTATTAACTCAATGAAAACGCTACTTCATGCTCTCTGCCAAGCAGATGGCAAACCAAACTTTAGTATAAGTCAAACGGATGGTCACAATGGTGCGTGCGTAGAATCAGTATCGAGTGTGGAAGGAAGACCTAGAGGAGGCGGTAGGCGACGTCGATTACAGCGATCGCAGCAGCGCAGCTCGACACCGGATAATTCTCACAAAGGTAATTGACGATTTTTTTACCTTAGAATCTCTGCTCTTATTTCACGATTGTTTGCATCGTTCGTATTTAACCAAATACGTGATTAACACAATTTTTATTCGTCATTTAAAAAAAGGCCGATCGACAATTGTTACGATAAATTACGAAATAAATTGCTTTTCGAAGTAGTCAGAGGTGCCAAAAAATTTTGGTTGTTTTTCAACGATGCAAGTTTCAGTGAGATTTATCAATGAGATTTATAGATGACTTCATAGAGTAATGATATCGAATTTGCATTGAGGATGTATAGGTAGAGCTTTGTTGGTTGCTTTGTACCCAATTTATTGTCAATTATCCGCATTTGTTAAAACGTTTTATTTAAAAAATAGTAATTAGTGACAGTTTCGTAGTTCTTTGGTTTATCTTGTGGAATAATTTGGTTTTTTTTCTCATCTATATAGTAATCGATTTGAATACTCTGAAAGTACAATCACTTTTGTTTTCTTCATATTTCATTTCTTTTAAGAATGGCTGTCAAAAATTTTAAATAACAAGTAAATGAATATTTTTGGGATCAAACAGTTGGAAAAGCCTTCACTGATTTATTGTTGAAGACATTCGCGAGTAAAAGTACGATTCCATGCCATTTTTTCTAAAAAGCAATTGTTTTCTATGAGAGTGGTTCTTTACAAAAGATGTTTATTAACGATAATATAAACATTGGCAGATTCTTTTAACCTTAATCATAAAAACAAAATTGATAAATATTGAATATAAAACTTCACCTTAGCACTCTATCATTGTAGTAAATCTGCTTACAAATCGTAAAAGGGTATTAAATTTGACTCAAAAGAAATCTGTACAAGGTCGAAATATTTTAATGTTGGTTAAGCATGCGTGAGATTTTATTTGAAAATTTTCCAATAAATAATAGCCCTTTCAAAATGTTATCCTTGTACATCCTTGACGTAGACGAAATCTTTAGGACGTGCGGTTATTTGCTATTGCACGCTGCACGCGTATATTCTAGGCATCGAGACACGAGATAAAAAATATGTGATAATAAGGATTGTACGATTGTTGAAAAAAAGCTTTGGAATGGAGGAGAAATGAATGGTTGAAAAAAGAAAATGTATTTGGCACTGTGCTCAGGCAATAACGCAGGGCCGGGGGAACAGTCGTCGGTGACGAGCAAGGAGGGAACGCCAGCGAACGACGTGATCATATCGAACAACTCGCAGGGTCCAAAGAGCCAGAGGGAACCGAGATCTCGTCACACGCGCATATCGCAGAGCAATAAGCCTAAGGAGGCTCTGGTTAACGGTACCAGTGGCTAAATGCGCTCTCGTACGCCCAAACATTTCGTAAAAGCTGCCATGGACGTAACAACTTTGATAAATGATGAAGAAAAGAATCTCGAACAACAGCAGAAAGAGAGAGAGAGAGAGAGAGAAACGCAACAGAAGCTTACCAACATCGAGCGAGTCAACATGACGCATAAAAACCCCCGCATTAAACAAGACTTGCTATAAAACCTGAAAACGCGACATGAACGAGTCTATCCGCCGTTAATCTTGTTCGTTAACACTCCGAATAACGGTGACTCATTGAAAGATAAAGAGAAAACAGCTCTCCTATTTTTCATCTCGAAGGGAGAAAAAACTTGAAAAATACAAAAAAAAACACGTTTAAGGACATATTCAATATCCAATGCATGGTTTAGTTTGATGATAGTAAAATAACGCTATCATATTTGATATATGGACACATTAATTGGGAGATAGAATGATGAATCTGGCTGAAGCATAAATGAAAAACGAATACATCTCCCCGACCCCGAACCCGAATTGTGAAACTGTGCCTCAGATTTTATTTTCCCATTTTCGTACCGGGCATCGAAAAATTGTATTCGATCGTGAGAGGATGCCCCGGTTACGTCACACTTGAATATCAGCACTTTCGAGACCACTCGTCCACCAAGTCAAAAATATCGAATCATCGTCGATACTTTCTCGGTATAATAAAGACCGATCGCCGGATCGGTAAAAATTGAATTTCATTGTAGGAATGGCGTAAAAAATTGTTTTCATTTAAACAAAAGATAAGGAAAAAAAATTGACTCTGATCAAACTTCCCGTATAGTAGTTAAAGGTAACGCTAACAAAAGAAAAAAATTTCTAAATTAAACCGGACAATTATTCGAATGATCGTAGGCACGTGCTCGTCCCGCGAACACGCGTCATTGCTAAAATGAAATTCAGTGCGGTAGAGGAAAATGAAAACTAATTTGTCGTTGTGAGAGTGTAACCCCCTTTTTTTCATAACGACACGATGCGTGGCAGGTATGCGAATTTCGTGATTCAACGATTTTTTTTTTCTAAAACGATGTTGCCTTTATTTGTTACTTCTTACACAAGGTTCAATTGAATTTTTTGTTTGTCTTATGTATTTCTTTTTTTACTTTATTTTGCAATGATAATCGGTCTAATTTTGCGAATAATTACACACTTCATGCTCACTTCATATTTCTTTCGCTTTCAATTCTGTGGATTCCTTGTAGCTCATAGCTTCGACCAAAAGTCGAAGAAGAAGGAAAAAGAATCTTATTTCGTTGTGAGAGCACGAGGCAGCATTTAAAAGTTGATTTCGACTTTATCCTCGATGCACAATTTTCTTTTTTTTTTCATTCGTGTCTCGCATACATAATCATTTTCCACTTGTTTATCATTATTTTTGTTTATTCGTTAACCTTTTTTCCTTGCTTCGTTGAAAAAGTCGCTTAAGAACAATTCTTATTGCCCTGTAACAAACTTCGAGAAATCAGTTCGGTTACTTCACTCGTTTGAACATGGTTGAAAATAGGGTGAACATTAAAAGAAAAAGAACAGAAAGTAAACCTATATTTAGCGATACAAATGTATGATGTGCCAGAGATGAAAAAAATGAAAAAAAAAAAACAAAAAAACGATACATGTTATATGATATCTAGCTGAAGTGCAAACTTAGCGCATACCTTTATTACTATAATACTACTTAGTCGAAATGTGGATGTCTGAACAAATAAACTAGCTTTACTATACTAAGCTATAAACAAAAAAAACATTAATAAGAAAAAAGAAACGAAGAAAAATAGATGCGGTCGGTGGTTTTGATGAAAAAGTCCATCTACTGAAAAAGAAAAAAAAAAGAATAAAAAAACTGTCGACTTTCTTCTTCCGGATATGACAACAACTAATCGGACGTGTCTCACGAATGTTGCTAGCATATACGACGTGACACAAACACACACACACATGTGTATGCGATAATTTTATGCGACGCAAATGACATCTCAACATTAAAAAAAAAAGTATGTATACAGCTGCCCAATCTCTGAATATCGTTTTTGGCAGCAGAAAAAAACTGAGATATCCCCCAACTTGCTTGTTTCAGATACATTTGTATTGATTGCAATTTGTGCATAATTTAAGAATAAAACATTTCTGTACATAGACTGCTTTATTCTTGCTTACCCCTCGTTGAATCGTTGAAGGTCGCGGCGCGTGAAAAAGGGACTCCGGGGGTTTATTTTTAATCGACAATTTATTATGTAATCACGTACATTACAAACACAGCCGAGAAAATCAGATAATCAATCGTTACGATATTACATTATACATAATTCAATAAATTCGCTTAACTTTTAAAAATTACTTGTCGAATGTATAGATCATATATTTAATTCTATCGTGGTGGAATTGAGAGATCGCTCGGTATTGAACTTTTTTCAATCGGGCTTGAATCGTGTGACCGTGTTGCGCGTTTCCTATTTTTTCCTCTCTCGTTCGATTCACGCTCGTATGGATAATCATGCGTATGCCCATTCGAGCACAAATATTCGTACACATAATTAGGAATACGTACGTTTTTGAGCGGACGTGAATTCTTTAAAATATCTCTGCGAAGCCCCATCGCGGTTGGGTAAAAACGATTAGCGCGTTATATCGATTACATCTGTTCTGTCCCTTTTCTTGTTTCAACAATAATTCTATTTGCACATTACGATATTTTCTATTTTAGCGAAAAATAGTAACGGTACGACGCACCGTGGTCTCGGCTTACTTATAATCACAGGTATTTGTGTATGTCCACACTTTCGCTTTTTTTTTTTCATTAACTTATATATCTGTTTTCATTCCGGAGATAGGAGAGGTTCACGAAACTTTGATGAACTTTTATCGGGCGTTAAAAAGTGCAGATCCAACATTATACGTATATCGTATTAAATTATATATACACGATTAATAACGAGGGATGATTTCTCGCTGGTAAATGAGGAAAAAAATTGATTAGAAGGATAACAATAAATATCGTGCGTCACGTATCTTTAATTATGCGTTATTAATTATATCGATTGCTTTCTACTATGTTTATTAAATAATATATATTTATTTTTATAAGGCTTTTCACAGATTACATGTCTTTCTCGTTTCTTCTTCACGAAATCACGTTCATCCTTCGATCCTTCTCGTATTCGTATACCCCTCTCGCCTCTTCTCTTCTTCCTCTCTCACTTTCATGTATTTACATATTTATAGACACAAGCGACTTTAATTTTGCGCTCAAAGGTTCCGAATTTATGTTTCAATTTCGAAGTATTCTGCCTCACAGTTAAATTTTTTTCACGGTTTATTTAAAGTTTATTTTATTTCGTTTATAAAATTAGCTCGAAAGAGACGGCCCTTTTGGATTTTTTTTTTCAGATATCAATTTATCGAAACATTCGGCAAGAAATAATTTTTTCTATTCAAACATTCTATAAAAAAAATTTTTTTCTATTGATATCGTGTGTTTATAATTTCACTTTTATTCATTTTTTTAACATTCGGATGGTATTGTTACACCAAATTTTTAAAATGTAGAATTTACGGTACGAATAATACAAAAATGGACGACACAAATAAAATTTTAAGCCATTATTTAAAAAAAATATGAATTCACGATTAGTTTCTTTGTATTTTTAGATATTCGTTGGACTTTTATCAAGATTTTATTAGCCTCGATATTTCGTCAAATTAGCTCTATTCGTACACAAAACTTTTTTTTCGACTTTTACGTGCCTTCCAGCATCAATAACAAATTCGGCAGTGCTCGTAATTCTTCTCGGAGTTTCTCTTTCCTTTTATTTTCTCCTTAAACATTTTTTCCTTCTCTACCGAGTCAATGAGAACGAGACACATTATTTAAATTACGTATTTGCATAATTAAAAATAGCGAAACACTCTTATAGATTATTTTTTCTAAAGCATTTCCCGCTTAATCTCACAATTGAGAGATATTCTTTAATATTAATCAAATGAAACAAAATTGAATGTAATTATTTGAAATATTCCGTGGGGGATTTATATGTAGCAGTGAAAAATAAATTTTGGTTTCGAAGTTAAAAAATTATTCTTCGTGCACTTTATTTCATAAAAATCGATTGTTTTTTTTTCTTAGTCGGATTGTGTGCAGAAATTGGATTTTAATAAAAGGATGCAAGGATGTTTATATATCATTTTTTTTTCATTTTGAAGAACACATTATTTAACATTTGTCTCGTGTCAAGCACATTTTATTTCAAGAAAATACAGCATTTGCAGCCTCGGCTCAGCTGTGAAAAGTGCAAAAATGATTTTTCCATCTCAAGTACGATCTCGATTCGACTACGATTATTTTGAAAACTTTTACTGTACAGTATTTAGAGTTAACACACAGAGTTTTGTTACAAAATCCAACAATACTCTCCGATGAATCAGTTTTCAAAACTTTGTTCGTTCCTCCGCGAGTATTCTAAATTCAGATCTCAAAATTCCAGTTGTCGTTGCTCTCTCAATGTTTTCCTCCACATTTAGCCAATCAGTATTTAATGGCAAAATCGCAACAATCTGCTTCTTGCGCATACTGAATAAAAGAGTACTTTTATCGAAAAATTCTGAATTATCGAAGCAATAACTGTAACGCCAATTTTCATGAATTACCATTTTTTTTTTCGGTGCATCGATCGCAATGTCGATGTGGAAAAAATCAAGGTCAAATAATCGATAGTTAACATTCCGTAAAACGGTGGAGAGAAATTGAAAAAATATTTCCAGGGTGTTCACGCGTGAGTGAAAATCTTTTAAAAATCTTTTTCACATTCAACAATCAACTGCACAGCAGAGATAACAAAATGAAACGCCTAGAAACGCGATTTCTGCATAGCGGACAATAAATCGCATTTGATAACATAAAAAATATACTATAGAGATAGATACATTTTTTCTCATTTTCTTTCGTCCGTCTTTCAATTTTTTCTCAGCCACGAGTTGAATAAATTTTTTTTGCAATTTAATCGATTCGACGCCTGTATTGTGTACATTTTGTTGCGTGTATTGTGATACACAATCGATTTATTTATAATTATAATAATTTAATAATAACTCTATTATTTATTTTATAATATACTGCTGGTTGGGTAATAAATATATAATATATTATTTTTAACGATGCGCAACGTGAAAGCATGTAAGTTATGCGGGTTTCACATGTGGGCCACAGCCTAGTATATAATAAGTGCAGCTAATACAGTAATAAAGGTTCTTCCATTCTTTTTTTTTCTTTCTTCCCGTTAGATTTACGTGTTTGGTCCGTGGAGCATGTTAATTTATCATCAGTAGTTATGAATTATCCTTTAATTGTGTACTGCTCTTCTCTGTTCGTTATTGTTTACTTCTGCTTATTATTTTTTAAAGAAAATCGGATGTTCTCATCCAACATCGGCGCTTATGAGGTATACAAAGAGGTTTTTTCTTTCGATCGTTCATTCTTTACCGATTCTTCCATTCATTTTCACCTTCATCACTTCCCGGCTATTTTTCTCCCTCGATCTTTTTTTCCTCTTCAATGAATCGTTTCTCCTGATTTCATCTCTTCGTTGTGTCAATCAGAAAAATTCAAATACGTTAGAGCTCATCCGAGTTTATAAAAAAAGAAAACGTTTGAACGATGATTCTGAGCTTTTCTTCCTAGCAAAAAATAATTGGGACTCTTTATTTGCGTAGTCGTGCTCGATTAAGAAGAAAATAAAGTAAACTGAATATTACTGCGTGTGACGATAATCGGCAATTTTTTATCTTTTACTTGAATATTTCTAGATATCTTAACGATTTTGCTATACCATTAGAATAACCTTTTTTTCTTCTCTTACTATATTTATTGATCGTCAAACATGTGTTATGTAACGAATAATTTACGGGCGACACACTCTAAAAATTTGTTAATTTTTGAATTTGTTCTCCAATTTTTTTTATTTTTTTTCTCCAAGAAACGTAAATTTTTCAGTTCGTTACAAAATAACGTAGCGAGTCCATTTTTCTTATGGACATAGTGTATCAAATTTATAGACATTTGCATTTTATTTATGAATAATCTCATTTTCTATCATGGTGCCTTACACGTAATTATTTCGTAAAACTTTCAACATCAACTCGATCTGCCAGTTTTTTGATATTTTTTCCAAAATTGTTCAAAAATTATAGAATCAATACCTTGCCTGCAATCTGAGAATCAATATGACTAAACTTAGTAACAAGATTAAATATTAATTTAAAAAAACACTAAAACCATTAGAATTGTTGTGATTATCGTAGGTTCGTATTCATTAATTACTTAAATTTTTTCACTTAACTTTGCTAAAAAGAAAAAATAAATAAAAAAAGAAACCCGTATAAATTCTTGGCACTTTGAGCAACTCTCGAAAAAAATCCGAATCCTCTGATGATCGATTCGATGTTAAAGTTTTTCAGAATATTTTATGAATACTTGTAAACGTTTTTACTCGGGAAAAAAGCGCGTCGCGTGTAACCTGATGATTTCACTGACTTTTTTTCATATACATATTTGTATGTTTTTATTCTCAGCTCGATTTTTTTAATTCACCTCGTTACTTCGAACTATAATTCTACGAGAGAGCTTCTAATACCGTATCAACGGTGCATAAAAAAGCATCGTGACAATGAAAGGTGTTTGTCTCTGTCTCTTGTTTACTCCGTCCATTTGAATATTTTTTCCTGGTCATTTTTTCGCATTTTCACCCATTATTGTAAACGTGTAATTCTATATCGAATGCCTCAATATCATATGAAGATCTGAATAACACATTTATATCTCTCGCAATAAAAGTTCATTTATCGTTTATACGGATTTATAAGTGAATGTGAATGCTTAACCCGTTCTGATTTTTTTTTCTCTTCAATAGCTTATTCTTCGTCATTCCTCTTTGAATTATTTCCATCTTGGAACCCTCGAAATATGCGATCTCTGGACGTCAGTGGTTTCGGTAAAACCCAATGATACATCGCAATTTCCACTCAATTCTTTATCTTTCATTTATGTAAAAAAAGTGCGCCTCATCTACTGAATTTTTGGCAGTCAGTTTTCAGATGAGATCTGAAGTGTAGTGAGAGATATTCAGGATTTATGTTCATATGTATACGTGTATTTTATATTTATATATATATATATGTATACCTGTACTGATATTCAATGCACGTTATTACGTGGGATTCTCGACTATTGACTCACGTTTTCTTTTTCGGTGAAGGATAGCGATATGCAGCTTAGACTAGATCAATTTCTTCTCTGTTCCATTTAACGATTCAGATTACAAGTAGAAAAAACCAACAAATCTAAATAAACATCGAATGAAAAAAAACCAGAATTTACCTAATTGTCAGAACTAACGTATTTTATTCCTAAATAAATTCATTTTTTAATAAAATATAAAATTTTTTTAATACGCGTCGTTATATACGAAATACAACGATCTGCACACACGTCGTATTAAAAAAACAATACGATCGTAGTAGAATTTTATTTTTCGAACGATCACATAACGTTTGATTACAACGATCGCGATGCGGAGTTTCCCGTTCGATTATATTCGTATCCGGAATTTAATTGAATGTCCTTAAAAACCGCATGCACGAGATGACCGGGACAAGTGGTTGGATCGTTAAATTCCGCTATCTACTTCGTATTTTGTGATGGAACATCATCTCGTTCTCTTTCCAACAATCCGCAGTTTGTCGTCAATTTTCGTTCTCCTACATATATGCAGCTGAAATAAATTTTCATTACGCAATTTAACTGTGACTAGAATATCTCGTGGCTGTCTTCCTTCTTAACTAACAACAAATCTGATGCCTATAACGATTCATTGAACTTTTTTTTTTAATTCGCCGCTACATCCTTTATACTCGAAAGGTCTTAATCGGTCGTTAATACAATAGCGAGATTTATTCTAATATTTTAATATATTGGTCTTTAAATATTGCTGAATACTCATCGGGCATAAATTCAGTACGCAGCTCTTTTATTACCGTTCTCGCTCGCGTATTTAACTACGATTATTCACACTTCATTTTATCCCTCGATCCATCATCCAGTCGCTTCTCTTCTCTCGTTTTGTCGTTAACCGTAAGAATGGCATAAAAGGGCCCAATAACCGCACTCCTGTCGTTAATTTACAAGTAGCAGGACTAATAATCGTGATGATCAATAGTTTTTTTTTATTAATTACGGTAATAGTATAATTATTAGCGACTCTTTAAAATTTCTTTTTTTTTTCATCTGTCCCTAGAAAATACGATCTACCGAGATAATCCATCATGTAATGTTTATTTGCAATCAAATGATTTTACAAATGAAACGTATTTGAATTCATTCGAGTTGCGCCTTGTTCTCTGCGCTATTTTTAATCTCCCTTTTTTTATTTCTAGCTCCGCGCTAGAAATCGATGGTCGAAAAATGCGAGTATTTTTTTTTTCTTCGAAAATAAGCACCTCGTTGATTACTTTCATGTATATTCTTATTACGAAAGTGTCTTTCATTAGCTTCGACCCTTCGCAAGTTTTTTTTTGTTTTTTTTTTCGTCGCCGTTATTGCAGGAGGAATTATTTCGTTTCGACGGAAATCATTCACGATTAATGGGCGAGGGGAAGGGGAGGGGGGAGGAGAGGAAGGAACGTGGCTATCGAATTTTCTTTCATCGATTTAAGAGATTGTGTGAGTGAAACGTGATCTAGCGAAACTAGGCTAAGCATTTCAATTAACGCTTCGAAGCTTTTTTTTTTTAATCCACCCACTCTCGCGGCCTCGCTTGCCCCTCTCCAAAGCGGTTCATATCATCGTTATCTCGAAAGTGATGAAAGTGATTCCGCGCCCTAACACTAATTTCGTCCAACTCGGCGATTACGGACACACTCTGCACAATTTTTTTTGCTTCTTTTTTTTTTCTCTCGTGACTTCGTCAAGCACCGTTCTTATTTATTTCGGCACTGGGGCCATTTTTGCGGCGTATTGTACGTGAACTTGGAATTCCCGTGCCTTATCTTGCCGACGGTGGGGTGCTGCGAATACAATTAGCACGGCGGTTCATCGAGGCAAACGACGGTCGTCCGTGTCTACGAGACTCCCTTCAGGTGTATGAAGAAAAACGTGAGGAACATAAAGTAGGCGATCGGAAATGTGATCCTGGCGATAACGTCGATCGTCTTGGCGACCCTTATCGGATGGGGCGGCTCTTTTTTTCGTACCTGGACAAAGCAACACTACTCAGGGTCATTACAAGCTTGACAATCCACGCATGCAATTAACACACTCAACTTTATCCTCTTTTTCTTTTCTTTCTTTCTCATTATCATCCTCTAAATTCATAAACTCGTCATTCATTCAACCTCAATGAAGATGTAGTTCATTGCATGGTCAATATAAATAGTCAAAAAACGGTTTTTCTATTTATTTTCATGTAACTATTTTCATTCGTGTTCAAAAGGTGTTCCTGCCATATACCTATTCGAAAAGTGAGTAAAGATGAAAAATATACTAAACCAAAATATTGACTGGACTAACAAATTTCATGGTCTAAAATATTTTTTTTATAAAAAAATGTTGTTTCTTAAATTTACATTTAAATCGTGTTGATTGTTAAACGATAATTTTTCTCGTTATGGTAATCGATAAATGATTATCCATCGTGAACATTGGTAAATAATAACTATATGTAAATACTAATTTTTTTTATCAAGAACACGACGTTTCCTAAAATTTTGCAATATTATTTCTTAGTACTTAGATAATAATTCCTGAATCTGAATGTTGTAAGTGTTGAAGCCTTTAAGAAGGATAGTTACCTAGATCAAAAATTTCTATGACAAAAATATATAGGCGATAAGTACAATTACAACTTACAAAAGTATAATTTTTTTTACTTTTCTTCCATATAGTTCTCACACAATAAATCATTAGGGTTCGTGTGATGTAGGAGTATAACAGCTATATAAAAAAAAATTTGAAGATAAAGATCGTTATCAGAAATTTTTTCAAATTTCCTGCATTTTAAACAATGTCAACACAATTATTAATTAATTTTTAAATCACTTAGACTCGTCATTATTGTACATTTTTACACTTTTTAGAAATTGTTTTAATTTTTTTGTTCTACATTGATAGTTATGTTTATATTATTCTTATTTATTTTCATGAACTTTTATTTAAGTTCAGCTTAATTCAACAGTTTATCTATCAATTTGTTAAGTTTTCTACAATTATTATCACATCTTTCATCCTGTTCTTTTTTATTAAAAAAAAATGTCTTCACATTCATTCCGAGTATGAATTATTTCTTTTCCTGAGGATTGTTACATACCTCGGCTGCGCATCCATTCGTCGCCGTGTGCGTGCATGGATTCGGACCGCAATTCGTGCAGGCTATTATCTCATTTGCTCCCGGCCCGCTGCCAGCTGTGTTGCCACCCTCCCGCTTCTTTTCACCCTACGACAGGGTCCCCGTAGCAGAAACTTATACGTGACAACATTATTACGAAGCGATCCACCTTTCTCAATTTTTTTCCATTTTCTGTTTTTTTTTTTCATCAAGCTCCTATCGATTTTTTTGCAAAAACAATATCTGCAGCGTGATTTTTCTTCAGGCTCAGTGATTAATAACAAAAATTATACATTTAATCTTTGGTACCTGTACTGACATTTCTTTTTTTTTGGTAATAATAAAAGATTTAAAAATGTTTTTTTTTAGTTTAAGAAGAAGCAGTGTCGAGGAATATCGAGAAACAGTGGATCCTTCCTTGTCTCCTCATTTAAATCTCAGTATATAATCATCATGTCATGCCTTTTACCTCTTATTTATGTTTTACATGCTGCAATAATGTCTACAAAAATATCGAAGACATCACGAGGTCGGTCTTTACGATTCGAATTTCGAATTTGTTTTTGTCTATCTTATATATCAGGAGCTTTTTCACTTTCTTTCCTTTTCTCCTCGAAAATTTCAGGATTCCCGGTCCTGTTTGTTTATTTATCAAACCGCCCATATATGTCACGATTTTTCACTTAAAATTCGTGTAAAAAAACTACAATTTTTGCGAAAAATTGCTTAAAAAAGTACCATGAATTTCCCTCTGGGTCATTTCCTCGATTTTTCAAAACTAAATTTCTACCTACGAAAGCTCAACAGCATATTTAGTTTACTTGTAAATTATCGCTAGTTATTTATATATATGTATTTAATGAAATATTTGTAGCTGTAGCACTAGAAGCTCGCGACTCTTTTCATTCTAACGTAAAAAAATTGACGAGTTCCTCGACGTACATCTTTTTTTTCTTGTCAATTGCTAAATTTATTCAATTATAGTCGTCAGTAATTAAATCTCTTCCTATTTTTCTGTTCTTCACTTTTTTACGATATTTGTAATTTAGACAATTCTTTTTAGTTTGAATGATTCGATTCGTGAAGTAAGCTGTGGTGTGCGTGGACTTAAAAAAAAGACAAGAGCAGCGCTTAATTATAAGCAGCGATTTGTATCAATAAATTCGTGAATAATTACATAAGCGAGGGTACTGTGCATGCCTAAAATCAATTTCAAAAATTTTTCCTGCAAAAGCTCTTTGTAGGAGTTTGTACTAGTCAAATTATATAAAAAATTTCAATAATTCTATAGTTTGGGGACTTTTCCAAAATACAGGTTAAAAATATAATAATAAATAATTTTAACACAATATCTCGAAGAAGCCAATAAACTACATAATTAAAAATATTTCGAAGGCTCCTGAAAAAGTGTTCCAATTTCGTATCCGAATAAATTCAAATTGACAGCTAAAGATCGAGCGAAAATTTGACCAGAACGTACACCTGCAATTTTTCGTCTTAAGAACACGTTCATACAAAATTTTGAAAAAAATAATAAGTTTAGAGAATTGAAAGTATGTGTATTCGGGTTATAAACGAAGACCATGTCGTATGCAGCCTCTGCGATACGAAAAATACGTTCCATACGATTTTTTTTCTATATTTCGACGAATAAATTACGAAAGGAAGTATATAGCAAGACATTAACAGAGTCCCGATTGCTTCGGAAAGCAAACTTGGCACGATTCGTACGATTTCAAGCGCAGGTTCGAACATTTGAATCGTCATGCCGTCATTCTCTTAAAAACGATGCCAACAGCGTCCATCACAGTTGTACAATGACCAAGAAAAAAAATAAGCGAAAAATCATTGATCAAAAATAAAAGCAACAATTCGCAAAACATCGCGTATCTTCCGGCCCACAGGACATTTTAAAAATGCGTGCGTGAATTAATTGGCGATCTATGTTGACTCGTGAGTCGACGAAAAAAAAACGAATGGCGACTTTTCGTCGAGCTACGACCATTCGTTTTCTCTTTTCTTCGACCTCGCGAGTGGACGTTTACAGATCAAAAAAGTTTATTGAAAAATTGGTCACAGTTTAAAAAATGAATCGAAACACACATGAAAACTGAAGAATGAGAGGACAGCTGCGAAAAAAAAGAAGGCTCGTGTGGATCCAATTCGACGTGTGCTGGACATGCTCGTGTCTTGACTCTCTTTTCTTTTTTTTTCGTTTTACGTTCACGAGAGGATTAAACAATTAAATTTAGAAATGCAAGAGTTTTTTTCATATCGTGTACATTGTATATCATCAGAGCAGTTTGAGCTCGAGTTAAAATGACGAACGATTTGACTCTATGTCGATATATTTTCAAAAATACAGTCAAAAGTGTCTAACAAATATTTTCAACTGTGAAATAATTGTTCTACGTTTTTTCAATTAGCTCTCTTGTGTCATTTTACTTCGAGGCCCGGAGGGCAAAGAGTACGTGTCGAGGAGCGATAGTGTGTCACTTCCATTTCGAAATTGCGTTAATTCTCGAAATTTTTCTCCTTCAATATGCAAAAAAAAAAATTTTTTTTACGCGAAAATAATGATTATTTGGTAAATTGCTTTCAAACGTTTTTCTTTCCTACGAAGTGCAAGTGACTTTCGTATCGAGCCCCAAGGCGAATCGGGGATCTTACCAAGGGGCTGGCCAATATAATCCCTATCCTGTTGAGCACCGCTGGAAGCCGCTGCAACATCACAGACACCAAACAAAGAGACTTACTCACCGCAACATTCCACCAACCAATTTTACTAATCGATATTTTTTTTTCTTTCGCGACAAAAGTATCAGAGTTGATTAAGTACAGGATATGAGATGCCACGTCCTTGACTCTAAACGTTCCGAATAAATATCCGACGTTAAGTTTTTGCTTGGAAAATCAAAATTTATTGATCGACAGATTCTCAAATATGTCGCTTGTTGAGAGTATTTATATTAAATTATAAAATATATATGTACATTTATTTATTGAGCACTCAAGGCTGGACGATTTTAAACACATCTGCAGTGAATTTGTTGAAAACTTTATACCGAATTCATTGCTACAATATTTCAATAGAAATAATTTTTTTATGTTTATCGATACTTGCTCAATATTGAATATTTAATTATTTTTCAATAATTTCGAAATGTCATTAGCACCAAACATTTTTTCGTTCCAAATATTTTATTTACAATTTAATTATACTCTCGATTGTCTAAGAGGTGTGCTAGAATTCTAAAATTTTGTGACGTTTCTCTGTGGTGTTTTTCAAAATATTTTGTACTTTTGACTACCAATTCGGTAATTGTAACTAAATATGAAAAACTAAATTGGCTACTTGAAAAATATGTATATCTTCTTTGCTGAAAAGATGATCGTAGTGTACATTTTTTTACTTTCGTTCTTTTTTTGTTTAAGAGTGGTACGACTATTGAAGATTTCACTCATGCAACATGAAAAAACGATGTTTGCAGCACTGCCTGAGACTATAATTGCTATCTTGCCGGAGTTTTTACAACTCAAGTTGCAATTGTGATATTGTAAAAATATAATAAGTATGTATAGAATGATTTCTTCTAAATATATAAAATTAAATCCTATATATACTTATTACATGTGACTGCAAATGAATTTGTAGAGACAAAAAAAATGTATATATATATGAAAAGATGTGTATACCATATACTGTAAGGGCAGAAATAGAAAGAGAGCAGAAAAAGTCCGTCGATTTTTAAGGCAGAAATATCTGTGTAACAAACATCCCTATTCCAAACAATAATATAGAAAAATGTGACCTTAAAAACACAATTATTCAAAGATAAAACGTTTTTGTGGTTTATAACTAAAAATTAAAATTGAACGTGAGAGAAAAATATATGTATTCTCCTGTAATAGAATGATATAGAGACAAAATATAAATTTTTAAGTAGAAATTGACATGCAAATAATGGTGACACTGTAATATTTTTTCTCGAATTAAAGAAAAATGGGAAAAAAATCAAATTTTTTTTTGTCATATAAGGAAACATAAGAAATCATAAACATTTAGTTTAAACCTTGTCGAAGGTCTTCAAAAAGAACTATAAAAAAACTTTCGAATAGACGAACAATTAATAAATAAATTGGTGTCTCTTGAAAGATTTTTCTTAAATGAAATACCTATATGGGAATTTTTTTTTTTTTTTCGTGAAAGGGTAAAAACTTCTGAATACAGCAAGTTCAGAAAAATAGTAAGGTAAATTTATAAACAATATGTAATATAAAAGGTAAAACAAGTCATACGTGTTTGTGCAATATGTCACGCCAACAAGTTCACAAGGTGCACGATGCGAACGCGATAAAATTTCAACGAATTCTAAATAATCATCGACAAAAAAGAAAATAAAACGAAATTAAAGGTGTTGCTATATTCATAAAACCAAACAGCCCGATGAATGAAAAGTTGAGAGAAAATGATAAATTCAATTTTACAGCTTTATATACACGCATGAAAGTTCTGCGCATAATTACTCACTAATTTAATATTTATTCGTGAATATTTTCTATATTTCATGGTGATTCAATCCCTGATATTAAAATTAGTTTTTTTTCTGTCGTTAGAAAATCTGACTTTATATTCTTATATTAAAAAAAGTCATTTGAAAAACATTATACAACTCGAATCGTGAAGCTGTGATTTCAATATGAATAAAAAATACTAAGGGGGTCGTGTTGCTATTCGATAGTCAAAGGATTATTTTCAAAAAATTCTGTTTATTATTGTATACTTGAGATTCTAACATAAGTAATTGATTTTTTAATATTTTCATTATCCAAAGAAAGTACGTGAGAAATTTACAGTAAATAAAGCATTTAGGTGATAAATACTTTGTTGAAATTTAATCAATTGAATTCCTTGTTATTAACCAACGAAAGTTTTCTCAAATCAACATACGAATTTTTTCTACATTTTTTGACTCCAAGAGAAAAATTTATAATTATTAATTTAAAGATTGATCGAAACTCTTAACTGTTTAATCGTCATTATTAAAAATTTATTTGAACAAATACATTATGAGATAAAATTTTTTATTCAAGTGGTTGATGATCTATACAAAAAAATTTTTTGTTGTTGTACAGTTTCATTAATTCTACAATAAATGTTAATTGAGATTTTTTAAACTAATACATATTTTTTTATAACAATACGACCACCTTAAGATTTCAAAATTGAGAATATATACTTACAGGAACTAACAAGAATACGTAAGATTTTTCTGTAACAATTATTTTTCAATTGCAGTTAATTTACTTCGATACATATCTATAATACTGTTCATTCATCGAGGATATTTGCTTGTTGGATAAATTACCCGAGTGAATCATAAAAATTCGCGAGGTAAGAGAAAATAGACTATTTTCCTTCACGAAAGAACTTATTTATCGCATCGACATCAATGATGAATTCACGGGGCACAGATGAGACGTGATGTGACGCATCATTTTACATTTTTTTTTAAATTACGTTTACCTGATTTGTTGAGAAAAAAAAACGACATTTTAGAATAAATTATACTCGTTAAGCAAAAAACCCATGATTGCAAAATCTTTTAAAATAAAAATCTTTCTGCCACTTGAAAAGTTTGTAAAAAAAACGTATTTAAGCAAATGTATTCAAGTATGTTGAATACAATAATGAAAATAATCTTTAGCAAAAAAAAGTTGATATCTTATCGATATTTTATCCTTTCGTAAAATAATGTTAATGCAAAATCGATTCGAAAGAAAGAAAAGGAAAAAGAATATCTTTTTCTACTTCGTAGCCTCGACGTTTGGTGCAATCTAGACAAGTTTGAGCCGCACACGTAAATAATTCAAATAGCGCTTTGTTAGGGCAAAAGAGCTTCCTACGTCGACTCCTTACTCTGATATGTTTTTCTTGTCATGAATATTATAATACTGTAGTCAACACTATACAGAAATCTTTGAATACACGAAGCAACCCTCGGAGTTATTCGTGCAAACGACGAATGAGATTTTACGCTGCTTCTCGTTGTTCCATTTTCTCTTTTTCAAATTCTTTTTTTTCTTCGTTTCCTCTACTCTTTTCTTCCTCCCTTCATTTTTTCTCCTGTTCTTTTTTTTTTATTACCAACGAGACGTGGCAAGTTATTTTAACGACGATGGACCGAGCGCCGACGAATCGCAAAGTCCGGTTACGTTGAAGGCAAAAATTCTCAGCGGGACCGGAAGTTAATGCGAAATGTCCCTCCGTCTCTCGATCCCTCTCTCTCTCTCTCTCGGTTCTCGTTCGCCTTCTCGAGCGCTTCGTTATCCACATTTGAGAGCCAAACGAAGCGAGTTTCAAAGTTTACTTCCAATTATGCAATCATACGAATTGTATGTGACTTCTGGGAGTTTTCATTGTGTACACACCCCAGATTCGCCTTTTCTCGCTACCGTAACTCACACCGCGTTGTAGAAACTTCGGAGTGCGAGCGAGAACCAGTCGAGTACGTTTCGTCATTTGTACTCGTTTATTTGTCATACCTTAATCATTTACGTTGAAACGATAACTGTATTTTCCCTCTGCCATTCTGACCAACGAATTTTTTCATCAACCCACCGGTTAAAATAATCGAGAGAAGCTTGCATTCACGCTTAAAGTAATTGTCCAGTCAAACGTGCCTCAGTAGATTTTGTACAAAAGTTGCATACATTTTTTCGTCACGTCATACACAATGCACTTGCGTATTTAATTTTGAAGAGGTTTTACACTATATGGAAGTCGAGATAAGGTAAACATCCCAATAGTTGGACAATTTTCGCTATATTATTTTTAATATTTCAATTATTTTTTTATCAATGAAATCGTATGGATTATTCTTCCAATACGAAGAAGTGCATTTTTCATAACGTTTTCATAACTCGCTCAACCCTAGAGACAGGATTGATTTTCTGTCTAACTATATTGGGACATTCTACACATTCAAACGATCTAGAATTTATTTACTAAAAAAATTATTTAAAATTAACACATACAAATGAGTTTCGAATTACTAAAATATCAGATAATAGTTAAGATGTGAATTAGAAACAGATTTTTTCGTTTGAATATTTTTTAAATAAATATAAAGTGAGAAAACCCTTATATAGCTGTTCAACTATTGGGACGTTTACCTTATTAACTGAAAAAATTCACATTTTTCTAGTTTCTCTCATAACAAGCGTATGTTAAAAGTTGCAATTTTTTCAATTAAAAACATCTCGACTTTCAGACGGTGAAGTTGTTTTTAAACTTTGTACAGATTTTTATTCAACATGGAAGACACTTGGTTTTTTTTTAATCCGTTGTTAAAAATTTTGTCCACGATTTTTAAAATTATATAGCAAGTAAATCTCGATTTAAATGATTTTCAATTTAGAGTATATGTTACTTTTTAGTTGATTTACAAAATTTTTTCTTAAGGTAGTTCGATAGCTGTATAAAGTGTAGTATAAAAAAACTGGTCACTTCTCTTCACGAAGAAGTACTCTGCTTCAAGGGATACAAGTTTATGAATTTTCAAAAATTTTATAAATAATCATAAAATAAACATAAGTACATTATTTTATTGAGTTTTATGTAATTTTGAATCATTCCTTCAGAAGGTACTCTAACATTGCAAATAAAATAAAAAAATTTCTTGAAAATTGATTTCACGTTAGTTTTAAGAGTATGTACATAATTTTTCATGTTTGACACACTTATGTAAAGAGAAACATCATTGAACTTTGAAAAGGAATTGCAAATATAATCCCTGACAAAAGTATGTTTTTCATTATAAGTTTTTACACTATTTAAACTATTGTAAAACTTGGTATTGTTTCAATTAAGAAAAATGATAAAACGTTTTTAAATTTGTATCTAACAACAATTTTTTATATACAGTCGAACCTCATTATAACGAACGGTCTGGGCCAAAGAACCTCGTTATAACGAACCCTCTCCTCTATCCCTACTCTTACCAAATTATAGGGGACGAACCATTGTTCCATTGGTCACGAAGGACAAAAGCATAAAAAGTGGGGAATCGCGTCGTTCGCTGTAGCGAGGTTGTGCCATTCGTTATAACGAGGGTTCGTTGTAATGAGGTTCGTTATAACGAGGTTCGACTGTATTACAAAACAACATAAAACATTTTGACACTGTTATTATCTTTTAAATCACTCCAATTCACTCTATTTATTTTATATTGGAAAAATATAAAATTTTTTAAAAATTCTCTTAAATAAATTATTTTTGCTATCGAATTACCTTAATGAATTTACGCTCGAAAATCACTTTGTACAGAGAAACACGGAAAACGACAGAGAAACTACATTTTGATTTGACTATATTACCAAACAACCACCTTAAACAGGAGGCTTTTGAATATCCCAGAAAAATTCTTTTATCGTAATATATCTTGTAAAGAAGTTATCATAATCGTACATGAAATTTATTTCATGGAAACGGCTCGACCTTGCGAGCTATCGGTTTAATTTTATTACGCTTAAAAAGCGATAAAAAAATATAATATGCGAAGAACCGAGAGTACGGTAGAGACAATTCGCAGGGAATATTGATCGTAAAGAAGAAGTTTTTTTTTTAATGTGAAAAATGGCTACGAGACCATTATGGTCTCGGTGATGATGTACCTGGGTGACGGGATTCTCGCCTGGACGATAGACGACGTTGTGAAGAGGTCTCTTACGGCCGACGTAATTGACACACACGAACTCGAGGAGACTCGCGTATATGAAACACATACAGACACCATCCCAGACGTTCATCGCAGTCAGATTCGAGACAACCGGAAGTGTCGATCGGAACCCGTTTGATGTAGTGAAGAAATTGAGCATTGTCGTTACACCTAGAAAACATTCCCAATTTCTTTTAACAATAATAAATACTTTTAAAAAACAACAATAATTGCAATAATTCTCGCTCTGCATACTGAAATTGCTTTCTGAGTCTTCACGAACAAAATATATGTATATATACATGCTTTTTAAAATAAAAAATGAATAAAATAGAATATAGTGAAGAATACAGAAAAATAAGATTATAGGCTCAATTTCTGTCTGTGGCAAAAAAGGTCGCTTTAAGGTAGTTTTTAACTCAATTTATCTCCATACTATGTGGCTTAGAATTTTTTTTTTAAATTGAGGAAGCTTCTTTGAAGTGCAATAAAGAGCTGTGCAAAATTTCGTCAAGTTCTACCACGCAGAAGTCAAGATATCAAGAGTTGAAGATGGCAATATTTAACACGTGCTCTTATGGGAGACTGCAAAATATAGTGATTTTTGACAATAAACATCTCGAGTTCTATGTAGTGAAACCTCTTACAATTTAATATACAATTGCACATTGTATCAAAGAAGGTTTTTGCAAATTTTCAACAAAATCCTAAGAAAACGATTTTTTGATAAAACTACCTTAAACTTTTATTATAAAAATTGTACAATTCTTCAACCCATGAAAACTTTCATGGATTGCCAAAGATAATTTTTCTCTGAAAATAAATGGACATAAATATCCATAAAATGTTCAGCGATTTTTTATAACGACATAAAAAATGTGAGCCTACCAATCATAACTCTGGCTGGTACTGCGTTCCACTCCAGCCAGAACGTGATGAACGAGCTCGTTACGAGTATTATCCCCGGAATGAAGACTGTGGTGAAGTAGAAGGCACGATCTCTCGTGAAGATGAGATCCACCTTAAGGCAGCTGTAGTTACCTGGTTTTTCGTTCCCAACATAAAAAAGAAAAAAGGAAATTATTTCGATTTACGCACTAAAGTGGCTATTTTTCTTTATGCCAACAAATGTTCACATTTAACATTTTAAAAAATATTATTTAATATACTTTTTGTCATTTTTATCTGTACACTTAATTTAATTTTTCACATATTTTCTTTATTTTTATAATTTTTCTATATAATGGGAAATATTTGAGTGAAATGTAAAAATATGCAAAGTTGAATATCTTTATTACTTATAAGGCAAGAAAAACATTGTCTGTTTTCTTGATAATCGAATAAGATTCTCGGGGTTGATCGCGAAAGCAGATATCGATAATTCGCTGATAAGCGCACGGGATAAACTTCAGCGGATTTGCTGCACGGAAGAGGTTGGGGAATCGAGAACGAGACGGGTGATTCACGAAGCTCGAGCAAATTCAGCAGGAAACGAAGGTTGATGAGGGAGGAAATGTGAGAAGACACTGAGTCGATCTTCGTGTTAGAAGAATTTTACAAGAAAAACGATTTTCTCGAGGGTTTTATCTCTCTCTCTCTCTCTCTCTTTTTTTCTCTCCGTCTTTGATGTGAAGCACTTAGTAGAAATTGTCGAATTCTTCTGTTATATTCCGATGGACGAACTCGCTAGATTTCACGTAACGATTGCGATTGTTCACTTGGGAAATTTACAAAAATTTGCATTTGAAAGTTTTGTTTTTGTTTTCTAACCTGAAAATAATAAAAAAAAGTTATTTTTTAAATGTAGTAGTATAAAAAAGGGTCACACCCTTTACAAAGAAGTAGTATTTATAAAGGAATAGAAGTGTACGAATTTTTTATGATGTCATCAATAATTATAAAGTAACTAAGTTTTTTTTTATTAATTTTTTTCTATTTCCACTCGACTTTGAAAGTATTCAATTTTTTCCGATTATCTATACGAATTAAGATACAAACGATTTTAAATACAATTTTTTTTCTATGAAACTAGACGTTAAACCATTTCCATTAACAAAAACTTCTTTAGAAAGTACCTTAACATTGTAATTTTTAAAATAATTTTTTTAAAACTGCTTTCTAAGTATTTTATTATTATGGTTAATTTTTTGTAATGTTTAAAAAGCGTTTAGATGGGTAAGTCATTGAACTTTTACTTCGAATACAGTATCCCTCTTGTTAAAGCAATTCTAACTTTATTCAATGAAAAAATTTAAGCAAGCAAATACTTAGTTTATTTTGGTTAAATTTCTTTAAAATAAAATATAATAAAAATCTAAAATGCATACTTCATCGTTTAAGTAGAACTTTTTGCTGAAGAAATAAAATATAATTTTTTAAACGATAATAGTATTCCTAATTTCACTGCATATATACATTTAAAATATGTGAAATTTGTAAAATTTATAAGGTTTAATACAAATGGCTTTAATTGAGTGAGCGGAAATAAGAATTTTTGTATATCATCATTATGTCTTCACGAAAATGAGTGACTTTTGAAATTAATTTTCTGATTACTTTTTAAAAATAAATCTGTTGGATTAAGTTGCAATGATACAATTATCTTAAACTGTATATAGATTTTAAAAAGGTTCTATAGAAAATAATAAAGATATTAATTTCTAAAAATTGCAACTTTTAATAGGGTCTCGTATAGGTGTCGGAAAAATTATTAATTGTACTTACTATACATTATGAATTATTGAATATTATTAATATAAATAAATATAAATAATATAGATTAATTATACTTACTATATAATTAATAAAAATGAATAATATATGTGCTAAATTTTGAGAAAATTTTCGAAATCGAGATGATTGTAGATGAAAATTGTAACTTTTAACACGTGTTTTTATGAGAGAGCATACAAAAATGTGATGTTTACCAAAAAATATCTTGAATTTTGCACGGTGAAACTTTGTAAAATTTAATACACTCGTGCGTATATGATGTCAAAGAAAATATATGCAAATATTTTATGAAATCTACCGATGTTCAATCTACTCGATAACTACTTGAAAAGTTTACATTTCGCAATATATTGGTCGTATTATTTCGTGATTATCATCCTTTTTAATATAGAATTTCTTATTTTCATTATAAAAATGCCAAACTTCAAAATGTTTCTATTGACACGTGATTTATTTACTTGGCTGTACTGCAATAATTAAACATCAACAATGGCAATAAGAAACCACCATATTTGACGTTATAATGTTGAATAATATCGAGGGAAACGTAAATTGAAAAAAATGGTTTGTTTTCGTTTTATTGTTCGAGAAGAACGACGCGATGATTCTGATGGAGGTAAAATCAACTCCCATGTGAAAATAAAATGGAGCCCTTGCCTCATTGATCGGCTGTGTAAATAAAGAGCATTGGGAAATTGCTGCAGCTTCGGCGAAATAAAGAGCGTATAGAAGCAGCCATGAAAGTTACCTGTGGGGAATTGGAAAAATAATTTCAAAAGTTGAAGCGGCTATGTTCGTCGATGAGGTCTTTCACAGCACGCGAGCACAATTTTTTTATTTCTTAAAAAAAAAAATTCTTTTCAGAACTGAAAATGCGTGTGATCTTTGTTTTTAATTCAAACATTTCATATTCAGGCCAAATTTGTTCCGTATCCACAGAAAATTGTTAATTACACACACGATTCATACATATGCAAAAAATCATTCATGAACGAGGTGGAGTCGATAATAAAATAAAATAGTTTGAGGATGAACATAAATATTTATGTTAAATTTCCATTTATAAAATTTACGTTCCAAAAATTGATTTTATAATCCTTTAAGGTAGTTCTATCGTTTTATTGTTTTCTTAGGAATTCATTGAAAATTTGCACAAACCTTCTTTGATACAGCATACATATGTGTATTAAATTTTAAGAGGTTTCATCACGTAGAAATCGAGATATTTATTGTTAAAAATGCCAATTTTTCATACTGTCCCATAAGAGCCCGTGTTAAATATTGCAAAATTCAATCCTTAATATCTTCAATGCTAGATGGTGAAGATTCTTAAAATTTAGCATAGCTCTTTTTGTACATCAAAGAAGCTTCCTTTAGTTTTAAAAAAAAATGGTAAGATTTTATTGTCATGATTTTCGCACGTACATAGCAAGTACAAATCACCTTGAAAGACTTTTGAGTTGTTCTTGAAAAAATCTCTGAAATTTTTTTTAATAAACTTAAGTTCAAAAATCACATGGTAAGGAGATAAATTAAGTTTGCTTTGACTATATCGATAGAACTACACCTTAAAGCAAAAACAATATAAATAATAATTTCCAATTTCAAAAATGGTAATTTTTACGTCGATTGGACAACAGAAATTGCATATTCAATATTTATGCCATATTGAGGAAATAAATCCATAGGTCTATGAAATTATCAATCAAAAATTAAAAGCATATATAGTCATTTTTAAAGCTGAGTTGAAAATTTAAGTGGACAGGAATTGATAAATATAAAAAAGGATGAATGAAATAAATAAAGCAGTTGCTAAATAATGCGTTAAATATTTCGTCCGAGATAAATATATCTGTATAGACCTTATCGAGTTTACAAAACGGTCGTGGATAAACAAATAATTGCGTGGTGTGTACAAAAGATCCAAGATTCCAGTGAACATCGAGCTAACAAGCGACATCGAGGCTACTTTTTAGGGGAGGGAATTCGTGAATTGGGTTCCAGGTGTAATATTTATAGCCACTCATGGAATGTGGGGTTTTGGGCAAACTTGGTCCTTGTCTTTCTCTCTTTTTTTTCCATTATTTTGGTCATAATTCTTTTTTTCTTCATATTTATCTCATTCATCCACGCCCCTAAGGCAAACTTAATATCATAACATTCGTCAAAACATTTATTTATTTTCTACATAAAAAAAGTTCTTACAATTCTTTTTGTCCGACCTCGTATTATTTTCTCTCTCTGTCTGTCCGTATTTTTTACCTTGCTCCTCAAACCTGCGCTGGCACAGCGAGCATCTAGACTCTCCGAATTCATCGTACTCCTCCTCGTCGTCGACGTTCCTTTGTCCTCCAGCTGCAACAAAACAGCCCCGAACTTGCCAATTCCTAATCGAATTCCTAATCGGATTAATCTTTTTCGCCCCTTGACCTAATTTCCTCTCCTTTTTTTCTTCATTATTTTTATTTCGTTTTTTTTTCTTTTGCTAATCTCCGAATTCGTATATCCAGGAGAATAAGCTATCGCCGAATTTCTCGTGTGTTATTGACATTTTCAAAATTTCGAAAAAAATCGAGAATAAATTCTGACAAAGTTTCCGAAACTCTTTTATTTCGGACCAATGCCATTCAGCTCTATCTCTCTCTCTTTTGTTATCGTCCAATAATGTCTCAAACCTGTGTGACTAGACCAAGCATACCAGACAAATTATTTTCGTCGTGATTCGTTTCGCAATCAATTTATCGCCCAATTGGTCGAAGTAGATAAGACGTATCAAAATTTGATTTTTCATAAATACAAAAGAAAAATTTATCAATCAGAATTAAACAAAAATACATCAACAAATTGATTATATGGAAAAAAAGGGAAAAAAGCTCTCCAAACACGATTCACAACCTTTTTGCGTACTTCCACCCTAATAATTATTCTGGTGGCGATATTCATCGACTATATAAGGTTGAAAAGGTCAGCGAGTATATTATAAAGATTACGTGACGAGAAAATGCTTCTCGAAAACAAAAAATAATGAACAATAAAAACGTTTTAACGGGAGAACGAGAGACGACTCTAAAAATTTGCCAATTAATAATTTACTGTAGCCAATTAAATTCGACCAATTAATAAAAAGGCGAGATATTTCGTCATAGTTTTTCGAGAGATATTGAATAATTTGGAAACCAATCACGACGATCTGGTTGAAAAGCGAGACAGGAACCAAGATTGTCCAATGGGAACCACTAATTAGTAGAGGGTCGAGGGGGTGAGGGGGAAATTAGGGCACGCACTACTGCGAACATTCTAATTGCGCTAATTGAAAAGATCATGAAAAAAAAAGATCAAACAGTTGCATCGCCAACTATTCGTGAATATAGTATGAATATAGATGAAATATTATTGTAATTTCGTTTTTTTTTCAATACATATACCTCTCGCGCGAGCCTCGTACGTATACTTAATAAATAATTAATTTTAACGTAGTTTTAATATAATATAAAAATTAACACACAACATGCACGCAATCTGCATTCTCGACATTCACCGGATCCCGTAACGTATGTACTCTGCAGACCAGAGTTTTTCGCTGTAAATCCGTGGCTATACGACACAATTAACAAATAATAATAATAACAACAATGATGACGTCAATAATTGTAAAATTTATCGACAATTGACTTAAAGACATTCAATAGTTGTTATTTTTTTTTGCGGGCTGCTTGCTTCCGCATTCACGTGCATCTGTGTCGTGCAACATATCGCCATCTGCGATTCTTCTTCGAGTCTGGGTAACAAAATATTGAAAAGTGGAAAAAAAAAATATTTGGACTCTGCTCGGATCACAAAATTTCGTTAATTTCGTGCGGTACGTTGATATTGTTGCTTTATTCTGTTTTTTTTAATGGTTTGTTCGGTTCGTTTGTATGCGGAAATAAAATATTTTCGTGACCCTCCGAAAGTGAGATTGCATAAGAATTTTTAAGAATTTGACATGGAATTTTACAAAGACTCAGCAAAAAAACTTTTAAGGGTGAATTGGAGCGATCTGAAAAATTGTGACTACTTTATGCTTTTTCGAAGTATATAAAAAATTATTGTGTCAGATTTGAAAATGATTGACTTTTAGGGTTTAGAGTTATGATAGATTTTCAATCACCTAAAATTTAATATTGTTCCTTTTATGATAAAATTCACATATTTGCCATGACTATGAACAATAAGAGTTTCAGTCTGTCAAATTTATTCTATATGTTTAATATACGGATTTTAATTATTTAAACAATATGCCAAGTTTCAAGTTTATTTTAAAATTATTATAAAAATATATATCGATATTATAGTTCACAATACAAAAATTGATAAACTTATGGTAAATATATAAGTATAGTTTGATAATAAATTTTATAAATTTTTAGCACGAAAAACACTTTCGTAAGACAAAATTCTTCTAAAAAATTAAAGTGATTTGAAAAATCTAAGGGGTGTCTAAATTATTGATACGTCGATTCAAAAATAAAAAATAATTACGTCAGTTTAAATATAATGATTTACTAAACGGTTTTAGAGTTATTTAACGTTTTAATTTTTTATAATGAAAATACTGATTAATACAAAAAAGTTATCGTAAACAAAAATAAATTATTTAAATAATGTAAGGTTGAGTTCATAATTTACAAATTTGAAAACGTTTTACTAAAATTGTTCATTTTTAATTATTTGACAAATACTAATTATTAAAATTCTCCAAAAAGTGTGCACAAACTAACAGAAAAAAATCAACAAATCAGCAAAAATATACAGTTTGAATTTGACTAATACATATACAGTTCACTACCCCAATAAGAACGCAAAAGCCCCCAAGGGGAAGATTTTTATGGCCCCCCACTCCGTGCGCGCTTCGAGCTCGGAACTCGAGTCAGAGTGGGGGAAGCGCTCGAGCGAAAAAGCGGGCAAGCGTTCTTATTGAATCGTTCTTATTGGGGTAGTGAACTGTATTATGTAAAATCTATTTTCGTCATCTTTCCAATTCCTCCTTAATCCACGCTAATTTTTTGGTCTCTTCGGTGAATTTTTCTTTTCCGCGATAAAGGCTTGTCTGAGGGAGCAGGACGCGGCAGTTCCGATATGTAACGCTCGTCGAGGCCACCATGTGCCGAAGGGAGGTCAGAATGAAAAACGAGGTTCGAAATAAAATAAAAATTGACGGGAGAGAAAAATATCGCGTGGCTGGAAACCGAGAAATACCCGCGAGCTGTATTTTGCTTCTGCGATCCTCCTCTTTTCCCTCCCTTCTCTCGTTTTCTCCTCTTCCGTGCTCCCTCTGTCATCGAAAAAAAGCGTAGCATTGCGAATTCGAATTGAACAGATTTTCCGTGCCCGCGTTCGCATCGATCCGCCGCATGGAGAATGTTGCGCCCACGAGATGAAAAAATCAAAGAAATAACGATGAAAGGGACAAAAAAACCCAACATGTACG
This sequence comes from Cremastinae sp. A BG-2022a, assembly GCA_030522545.1. Taxonomy (NCBI): domain Eukaryota; kingdom Metazoa; phylum Arthropoda; class Insecta; order Hymenoptera; family Ichneumonidae; species Cremastinae sp. A BG-2022a. The sequence continues at coordinate 63,878 of JAPYYW010000294.1, read as the reverse complement.
CAGGGAAACGTCACGAAGCGAGAAAATTGATTATTTATCGAACTGTTGTTTCCAAAGTTCGAATGGCGCTATTGATCTGTATACCCTTTTATTCCCGCCAGAATTCTTTCCCAACGCTCTCTTTTGGAAGAGTGAAAAAAAATCGTCGCTCGTTTCACTGTTGCGAAAAAAGCCCTGGGATGAACAGAAGGGCAGAAAAGAGCGACACAAATTTTTCCACACTTCGAAACGTCAATTGTTATATTTACATCCTTTCCTGACTTTCATACGTCCACTCGTAGGAACCGCGTGATAATAAATTAAACGAAGAAGCCCTGACTCAAAATGAGATCGCTGAGAATATTCGGTATAACGATGAGAATAATATAAAATAAATTAAGTGTCAAAAAATCGACAAAGTGCAATAAAAAGCCGGGCGTGTCCTCGGCAAAAGTTCGATGCTCGTGATATAGCTATTTAAAAAACGTAATATAGTATAATCGAGAATACGCCCGAGTGCTTTGAATAAAGAGAGATCGAGTAATTAGGCAAAAATAGTGATATATAGCGTCTGACAAATAAGTACTTTAAATCATATTATATATTCGAAATTAACGTGAAAAAAGAAAGAAAAGAGCACAGGTAATTGTGTTCAACGATGAAGAACGAATTTATAATACAGTATTTAAAAGGTTCCAGGAAGTAAAGAAATCGAGATTCATGAATAAATTGAGAGTATAAATAAGGAACTATGTACATAATGAAATTATTATCATTATCGGAGGATAGCAAAGGGGCGATTTTATGTTCGACATCCATCCCCAAGCGTTATACTTCTTTTTTTTTAAATTTAATTTATAATCTTTCAATTGTACGTTTTTTTCAATTATTTAATCCATTTAGCGACCAACGGACTCACCTCGCCAGCTGGCTTTTATCGGACACGTTAGTGTCTGGTTTCGTATGAGGTATGCGTTTAGGGTTGTCAGACTCGGACTCTTGCGCAACGTAGCCTCGTCGTTTTTCCAAACGTACGTAATCGCCGTTTGCTCGTACGATACTGAAATACACAATGGCAATACGATAATTTCGTATGTCGTAAAAAATAATAATAAAATGACTTAAATAATAGAGACAAAGTGGTTTTCTGTCGTATTTTTATTATTTATATCGTTACCTAATATTTATCATATTTTACTACATCAAAAAAATAATTTCTGTATCATTTATCGTAAATTTGGTTTTTTACGCGATACTTTATGAAAACGCGAAATTTTTTTGTACGTTTTGATATCAGAAGTTGGAAAAAAATGTCGAAAAGTTATAAAAATGTGCAAAATATAGTATACAATTTTATATTTAAGGTATTACTCACTGAGACAGTCTATTCAAAAGTTTGTCCTTACGTGCGTTAACTAAATGTAAAATCATCTCTTGAAATTTCTTGAGACAGACTTTATTCAAAAAATACACAAATCTTCTTTAGCATTGTGTTAAAGTTCATGCAAAATTTAAAAAGGCTCTACCATGTAGTTATTTAGATATCCATTTTTAAAAATTGTTAGTTTTAACATGGGCTCTATTGGTGGAAGATTCAAAAAAACTATTTTCAATGTATAATATCACAATTTCTGGATGGTGAAGCTTTGTAAAATTTTACACACGTTTTTTCATACACTGAGAGAACTTACGATAGTAGATTTTCCCATAAAGTGACAACTATACTAATTATGTTAAATTAAATATATTTTTATATAGTAAAACGATTTATATTTAGGACAACTTCTAAATAAAATGTATACAATTTAATAATAATTAGTATAAAATTGTTACTTTTATACAGTAAAATTTACCATGCTTTTTTCTCAGTGTATGGCATTAAAGAAAATCCATACAAATTTTTAGGAAAATCTGTCTCAACGTGGTTTTGCGATTGTACTACCTTAATTATGAAAATTTGTAGAGATATTAATTTTTTAAATAAAATACCGAGTATCTCTGCGGGTAGAATTCCGATGAAGATTGACAGCACGTCATCAAAAAACATTGAAAATTTTTAATGAAAATTTATAGCCAGCCCAATATTTATCTCCAATCCTTTACATCCGCATGTGAATATATTTTTTTAACCATCGGAATTCCGTATATTCGCGCACGTGTTAACGACGTCGTTTTAGCAATCGAGATAAGAAGCGCGCCACGATAATAAACGTTTATGTTCGAGTTTCGTTATTTACGAAGGAAAGGCGAGCGCATTAAAACACATTGTATAAGCTCTCGGTGTATGAGCTACAACGAAATTCGTAATATTATATTACACATTACGTATGCAATGTACACGGGGTTGTTTGTATTTGGAATTTCGCATGGGGAAACGCTCGACGGGAAGCGGAGTGTGCAGCACGGAATCCGTATCTTTCCAGGTCACGAGGCGCGTTTTAGAAAATGCGCGCCTCGTCATTCTCCGTATAGATTGTAAAGTAGGTTCGAAGCTTATCCTCCAGAGAGAATACGCTAATTCATTTTCAATGCTGCACACGCCCGGATCTTCACGAGGATGAAATCCGGAAGCTGCCGGAGCTTCGAGACTGTAGTTTGATCAATTTTTTCTACACTCTTAACATCCCCTCTCCTTTCACTCGTTCACCGAGAGAATTTTATACGCGAAGAACTACAATTTGTTTTTTATTCCGTGATAAGAGTTTGCAGATTTTCAGGATTTTTCGTACGAAGCGTTGAATACAATTTTAATTGTAACATTACCAGGATGCTATTTTTTGCATGAAAAAATCCTAAGAATTTTCGCACTGCTATATTGCAATCTTTTGTATGAAATTCTTTCTGTATACATGTTTTTTCGTACTTAACAGTTTGAAAATTATCAAGATTTTGTTGTACAAAACATAAAAATTTTGTTTATAAAAATAATTAGATCAATTTTAAAAAATTTTTGTATGAAAAAATGAAATTTATATGAAATTCTTTCTTTACATTTATTTTCGTACTGCGATAATAGTTTGAAAATTATATTATCAAGTTTTTTTGGGCATCAAAACATAAGAATTTTGGGTATAAAAATAATCAGATCAATTATAAAAATCATAAGAATTGTTGTATGTTTGAGATAAAAAATCGCCTTGAAATGTTCAAAACTGTTATCACATTATATGATGCAACACAACAAGGTAAACGTTCCTGATAGTTCTACGTATCCCTAAATTCTATATCAGTAATTATAAAGTAGGCTAATGAATATAACAGTAGAAATGTAAAAACTCTATGACATATATTAATTAAAAATAATTAAAAATAAATGAGTACCTATTTAAAAATTAGTTAACAGTGTTTTTAAGTTTTAGGCTTCTTAACAATTTATAAATTATATTGGCAAAAAAATTTGAGAAACTTCAAAATCGTTCAAATTTTATTAAATTTACATAATATATATGAGTATTATTTTATCATAAAAGTGAGGACTATTAAAAACAGAATCATTCAACTTTACTGGGACATCTACATTTATATTCGTACTTGTTTATTATAAATATTTCGCAAAGAAAATCCATAAGATGATTTTCGAATTACTAAAATATAATTACTAAAATTACTAAAAAGTTCATAATCTGACGATGTATTTGAAATAGATTTTTCTTTAAATGTTAAAAATAAAAAATTAAGTAGATATACCTTTAAATGCTCAACTATTGGGACGTTTACTTTAATTTTTCGTATACAGTATTTCTCTCAGTATTACACCAAAAAATCGATGCTCCGGAATCTCATATCACTGTAAGGATTTGGCTCATTCGTTTCAAATTTATTCTACAACTTCTGAATTTCGACAGAGAATGAAATTCAAGTTTGACAAGGTCGAGTCGTGTATTCGATTAGGCTGACAAACGATAAATCATATGTATTTTTATTTCCATGGGGAATGTAAAATAAATGCTCCAGAACACAGATATTTTTCTTTCGAGGAAATGTGTTGCCGGATAGTGAGAGATTTTTTTAATATTTAAATGTTCCAAAAGAAAATGAATGTTATACGTATAGATGGCGTACTTACTGCTCTCGATGGCGAATGAACACTGAGGGTCGTCGAAGGGGAATATATTAAGTCTACCCTGGCACGAGAGGATGAGATGACGTCTGGAAATAGAAAAATAAGTTGGAGAAAAGGTGGTATAAGGAAATGATAGTGAATAAGAGGTATGGTACACTCTAGGTGAATGTATAATGGAGAGAACTCGAGTTTCACAATGACAGAAAGAGATGAGAACCGGCGGAAGAAAAATATTTTTTTTTATTCTGATCAATCCTCAACGTTGATCCACTCTTTTATTCTATTATCGAATTTTTCAACGTCGTACACTTGCAATTTTCTTCGACTCTTCCGCTCTCCTTTTAGCCAATGAGTTCATCAAATATTTCTCTAGAGTATGTACTGCCTTGAAAATACAATCATCATTTTTCACTGCAAGTTATTTTGAAATTGGATAATCCGAGAAGCGAATTTTATTTTATTCGCCAATCGAAATCTCATAAGATTTCTGCTTCTTGATCGAAGTTTTGCTACGATTGTCCTTGCATTGTTAATTCTCCAATATATTTATATTACCTTCAAAGCAAAATGATATTTGTTTTGATAAACAGTTTTTATTTCAGTGTTTAGCTATAATTGCGACTTTCTGAAGTTATTTCTTGACAATATTTTTTCAAATTGCGATGAACGAATTTCTTGATGCATGTAAAAAATGTTATACGAAAAATTACATACTGTTGAAATATATTATATACTGTATGTTAACAGTTTGGAAAATTGAAGAATTTTGTGAATAGTAATTTTGATTATCAAAAAAGTATTTCTTATTATATAATTTTGGTTAAAAATCATATTGATTAATATTATTCAATATATTACATTGATTAATTAATCAAAACTTTAATCAGTCAATTGATATTAATCAATATAATATTAACGGACTTTATTGATTATAATATAATTATAGTTACTAATATTTTAATGATAAATTCTCAAAATTTGCAAACTATTGCCATAATACACAATAATTTTAAAAAGTAACTTTTCATATAAAATTTTCGCAGTGTAAAAAATAATTGTAAAGGGGGAGGGGGGGGTGTTGTTGAAGGGAAAAAAGGTAAAAATACCGCATAAGGTAGTTGACGGTGCCGTTACGATAAATCCGTAAGGCAAAGTGGACCGGTATGAGGGGATCCTTGAAGTCACCGTGCATGATGAAGTATGTGTCCGGTAGCCAAATGTCATTGTGATGGTGGATTGCGTTGAGGAACTCGTAACGCGATCGATTACTGTATCGCAAACGTGGATCATACCATTGCTGCTGAAGAAGGAATTCGACCTCATATTTCTGAAAAAAAATTTTAAAGCGTCGAAAATAATCAAGTAACACGAAGCCAACGTCAATAATTCTCCATTATCTTTTCCATTAGGACTGAAATGACGATTATGTTCGAATTGAAACTAAAAAAAATAATATTTCTTTCTGTATTGAGAGAAAATTATGGTAAATTTTACTGTACAGTGACAACTATATATATTTTATTCTATTAAATAAACACACTTTTAGTTTTGAAACAATTAGTAGTGATTTTAGTCAAACCTATCGTTTTTTTTTCAGTGTAATATCTTCCTCAAATGTTTTTTTCTCATTCAAATGTTAAGAAAAAATAATTTAAATTAATCCAAAGTTTTTCAATCAAAAGTTAAAAAAATAACTTTTTTTTATCACGAAAATAAAGAATTAAAAAGATCAACCTCAATACTTTCATTATATTTTAATTTTAATTTTTGCATTAAAACAAATGTAATGTAACAAGTGTATCAAATGTAATGTAAAATAAAATGTAAAATTAATGTTAAATATTTATCTCATATTTCACATCTACGGTTCTCAGGCAATCAATAATTTAATTAACAATCGAAAGCGTTTTGTGAGAATTTTTGTTAAAATTAAAAAAAAATATTCATCGAAGTGTTATTTTCTTGCTGTGATATTTTTATTGCTGTTTATTGTATTTTTTTTTCACGACAAATTACCAGGCTGGACTCGTCCGGTGAAGCCAGACTTAACAGCAACACGCTCACGTTGACGGTCAAGGTTCCTGAAACACGGCAATGATAAAATCCATTAGTAGAACTCTCGTCAATCCGGGCGGGATTTCACGAGAAGCATACATATATATGCAAATACTGATATGCACATATTGCACATGTGTACGTAAATATGTACGTACACATGCGTATTTCATCAAATCAATTATTTTTTGCGCTATTGACACAACAACAACAACAACAACAACAACAACAAAAATACTTTTACTCTCGTCTACGCGAATTTAAAAGAACACTTCGATCCTCTCAAATTTCTTGCTCAAAACCCGGTAAATTTTACCTCGATTTTTCTTAAAAAACACACAAAAATTCAATAATTCAAAAACGTAGATTTTTACAAATTTCGTAATTACCGAAGTGACCTTTCCACCCAGATTACGTGTGCTCGTTACGATTGATATTTGCAGAGAAAAATAAATGCTCTGAAATCGAAAGCAAAAATTTGCGAAAAATTTGCAACGCAGCAAATAAAAAATATTTACGTTGCAGTGAAACATACATAAAATAGAATGCAGTCGAGCATTCGGCACGAATGCGCACGTAACCTTTGTAAGCGTACAATTATACATAACGTGCAAGCGGCGCGTTGCTGTGTTGTTGGAAACTTCATTGCTCACATTTATATATAATTAATAATAATTCGCTACGAGTAAAGGAAAAATTGCGAGAATGCCGACGAAAATCTTATCGTGCGAGCGTGCTGCGATTTCGAATTTTCCTCAAAGTGTTGCTCCATTTTTCTTCCCCCCTTACTTTCGTTTTTCCTTTACAACTTTTTCCTTCTTTTTATAATGCACTCGTGACACGAGAAGAGCGACAGAGACGTTGCTGAGGCGAAGAAGATCAATTAAAGAAGGAAAGAAAACAAAGATTAATTAACAATTAAGTTGGAAATAATTTCATCGAACTATAATAAAATATCTGTAAAATAATATATGTATTCCGAGGTTTCAACAATGTGAAAATTCCTTCGTCAAGTGAGACAAGAACAGAAAAAATTAATACCAATCGTGAAATTTTTCTTATGACGCATCGTTTTTTTTAAATTTTCTTTCTTCTCGTCTTCTCTCTTATTATTGTTTTCTCGCCTTCTTATTTATTTGCTCCGCTTTGTTTCTAAGCTAATTACTAAATTGGCTGAATCGCACATCCAAGGCCATGCTGTGCACATGCTCCAGCTTTCAGCAGTACATAATTCGGAATATACGTATATATGTTTACATACGCATACAATATGTACGTATATGTATGTGTGGTGTCGCAAGCACGCGTTTTCACAAACTCTCAGAGAGGGGAGAGCTTTTAAGATTATTAGCTCGTTAGGGAATCTCGACACGCCTGAACGTGACACTTTTGCTTCATCTCTCTCGTTAATCGTGAGCCGAAAAAAATCAAACGAAATTGCGATCGTCGCGTCTGCGATGGAAAAAATCTTTAATGAATAAAAAACGCTCGCCTTTGAAGAAAGTAGAAAAATTCTACTCATGTGTACATCAACGATAAAATTTTCAGACAATTATTTTCATCGCGATTCTATATAGTTTTTATCAACTTCGTTGCATCATTATCGTTCCATTTTTGCGCACAAACAAAAAAACGTTTAATTCAAATTTAAACATTTACGAGAAGAATGGAATACGAATGGTCGGCCTAAATTTAAAGTTAATAAATTTGCAGAAAATCATCATTACTCTCGCGATTATAAAGGTAGTCGTCTCGGTATAAAGTCGCGTTCAAAAATTATGTTCCAACGAAAATATTTAAAAACGTGATACTGCTCAAGTTTGGAATCTTAAGGTAGTTCGATGGATGTGCGCTGCATAAAAAAAGAGGGATAGCAATTTATGAATTGCAAATATTATCAATGTAATCACAAAATAAACATAATTACGCAAGTTTTATTTAATTGTTTTTTCTCCAACACTGGACGTGACGATCATGCTCTCTTTTTGTATAATTTATTTATTAGATGATTTGAATTTTCATATTTTTAAATAATTTTCTTAAGAATCCTTTTCGAGTTATTTTTATAGATAATTTTTATGTGATACGTTTAACATAAATTACTGAACCATAACTCTGAATATCTTAAAAACTAAGTTGTATTTTTTTAATCGATTCATTTTAATTTTCTGCAAGACGTGTATTATTTGTCCAAGTTTTTTTAAATATACAGTTTTTACTATCGAGCGATCTTAATAAGGAGAAATTATGGGAAAAGGAAAACGTTGATCATGAAATAACATGAGCAATTTTATAAAATTCTAGTTTCTGAAATAATTTTTTTGTATCTTTTATCTACTATTCTTATGTAATTGAAATTTTCAATATATAAAATTTGAAATTTGAACGCTCAAAATTATTTCTTTTTTCTCAATATGTTCAAAAAGTTTCCAATCAGAGTTAACACAAAAAATTAATTAATACTGATATTTTGAGTGTGTATAGATACTTCTATGTAATTCTTAAAAAAACATACGTAATTTCTTATGGTGTTAACGAAACGTATTGACGAGACAACTACCTTGAGTCCATCGCGTGATTTTGTCTCGCGATTATTGAACTCGGAAAGAAGTTTGTTAAAGGGATTGAGAAAGGAAAATTGGCGATACTATTCTCTGTTTTTCTTGCTTACTTATTTGCAATTTCATCTCATGAATGTCGCAAACGAGAAAAAAAAAACTTTCATTGGAAAAAAAAGGCGGGAGAAAGGAGGGCGATATTGATATCGCGGTGAAATTTTGCGAAGTAATGCGATAGCAAAATAGCGATATGCGATATCGCGCAGAAAAGCAACGTACAGGTTGGAAAAAAGCTCGCGCATGTTTTCCCGGTTGATGCACGAAACACGAAGGCTCGAACTTTCCGTACGATAAGACGAGAAGCCCAAGCACTCTATCGCGGTACAACACGTTATTTCTCTCCCGGGTAAAAAGCAACAACAAAAAAAAAACGCTCAGAATTTCTCGTGTACCGCACTTTTACACACGAATTACCGCAATCACATATGTTTTATGAAAATACGAAATAAAAAAAGTACGCGTGACGATTATAAAGGGAAAAATGCTTAATGACTGTTTATTATTGAATGAATAATTTAATGGGATAATTCGACGTTTCCATTTTAGTTCAATTGGAAAATAAATGACAGTGATTTGTAGCACAAAGTACACCGAAAAAAGACATTCGTTCAAATACTCCAAAAATAGTTTGTAATTTTTTTTTCTATTTAATACCACCGCTATCGAAATAGTTGATGAATCATTCGAGCAAACATGATAAATGTTTGAAATCGTCGAAGAATGAAATCGAAATTTGATCGTTCGAACGAAAGTTTTGCCTCGGTGTAGCGCAGTGTCGAGAAATTTGAAAGTCATTTGTTTCTGTACCGAAAAACGGTGAAGGCTTTGAAATATCGACAAGGCAGTCGAAGTGAAGGGGTTCCAGAAATTTTGCAGACCAGCCACATACAATACAGCTACTACTATGTTATTCATCGTACAATTATTGATCGATCAAGTATTATCCTTATTTCTTCTCATAATTTCGGTGACTGAAAACATTGCACTCGTAACGAGATAATATACAGAACATCCAAACGACTAACACGCAAATTTTGAAAAATAAAATGCACTGCCATTTTTGGTAGTCCAAACGTTATGCATATTTATTACCAAATATTTATTATTGTTGTTTTGGCACAAAGGTGACTCTACTGTATGTGGCATTGTATCGTTTTGTATTTTCCATGAGCGTGTCGAAACGAATTAAATTTTTGTTTTAGCAATGCTGAAGTAGCTGAGGAAATATTTGTGTACCCAAATAATGTTGGGTATAATAAGAGGCCGAAGGATTATTTATTCGATTGCTTTGAGCATTCCGAACGTTTCCTCGACACGAGTTCGGCAAGGAAATAATCGAGCTTGCTTCCCCGATTTATCCCTCTTCGCATCAAGGAGCACAAATTTTTCTCTCTTTTGAAAGGATCTCGTGCCAAACGTCATAACGGAATGGCATTCAGATATCACGATCGTTCACATTCTTTTTACGTTCTTTTTTTTCCATTTTCCTTCTATTCCCATCGATCGACCTCTTAACCTCGCGACCCTTTTCAAGATCGATATCACACGCAGTACGTTCGACGCTCTCAAACTTCCCCGACGCCTCCACTTTGTCAAACGTCGCGCATTATTTCTTGAATTATTCTTCCCTTTATTTATTCACTTTACTCCCATCGTGAATTTACTGAAAATCTAATTCAACAATTGTCGATCACTTTCCGCATCCTCCAGTGCGACGTGCAACCAAAAAAATACAGACTACCCCACGATAAAATTTTACAACTACTTATTGCATCCAAGAGAAAGGAATTAATTGAAAAAAAAAAACCTTTTCAAATCTTACATTATCATAAAAAAAAGAAAAAAATTATAAATATCATTTTGGCATTGGAAGAAAGTCGAGCGCGAACGAACTTTGTCGTCAATTATTCTTGAAAACTTTACGAAAAAATTAGGTTTCCGAGTTTACTGTTACGCGAGTTAAAAAGTATAGATCGTCGATGAATAAAAAATTACTGGAGCAATGTCCTCACGCGACGACGAAACACGTGACAGCGTGTGTTACCGAGAATCGCGCATGAAGCGAAAAGTGTAGAAAAAAGTGTGTGTATATAGATATAGAGAGATATATATATATGCGAAGAGAGGAAATAATCGTAAACACGTTACAAAGATGGCAAGTAGTACGAGTAATTTTAGGTCAGACAGCTTGGCGTCCACCGAACGAACTTCGCGTTCGACTCCCGTCTTTTCGTAAATTATTACTTTTTATTTCTTTCTTGAAAAACAAACATACAGCCTAAACGTTGTGGTAACGAGATTTCGAGAGTCGCTCGTACGTCTCTTTTTGTTGTGTCAGTTGCATTTTGTTTTTCTCAATAATCGTAATGACTCTGATAAAGAATTATTTCTTTTACTGTTGCAGTACGTAAAAAAAAAAGATTTTAACACCGGGACGGACCGCGAAGGTGAGTGCGAAGGTGTTGGTGCGGCGTGTAGTAGTTATTGTTCTGGTTCTGGTTCTTGGGGTCGTTAAGGGTCGTCGACTGGTTAGTCAGGCCGGCCGTGTCACCAGGCCATCGCAATCCACAGCAGAAATCCGCATCTGTAACACCCAATAGCCCTTGCCGCACCTATCATACTGATTAAGCAATAACAATCTGACCTCTAGCCCTTTGTTTTTTTTTTCTCTCTTGTACCAATTTTTTTCCTCCATTTTCGAAAAAAAAAAATGTGTCTCATCTCTATAATGTGCCTCGTGTCGTTTGCCCGTCACTCGCCTCGCGACTCCTCGAGAGCACTGAGAAAAAAGTTTCGACGAAAAAAAGCTCTCCAGTATAAAAAAAAACCGGTAACTCAAATACGAAAATATATAATGAGAAAGAAACAAAGAGGAGTAGAATGCTTCAAGTGGTAACATTTTTGAGATAGTTATTCTTAATAAACGCAGAAATTCCGTCGCTTTTTTTATTTCGGGCTTCAAACCGAGGCGGATCTTCGAGAGTGAAAATAGTGCAAGTATTCTGCGAGCGGTTAAAAAAATGGGGGGAAAAATATGCATAAAGTGAGAGTCGGGAGAGGAGATATCATTCCTGTTGAAATCTCTCGCTCGAGCTCAAGTCGTAATCTGTATCCCTTTCCTTTGGTGGGGCTTTCACGCGCACACGAATAGACATACGTTCCGAAATCCATTAACTAATTAATTTCCGAGTGTGTCTCTCCCTCTTCCTTTCTCTCTCTCTCTCTCTCTCTCGGTGGATCCGACGTTATTGCAGAGAGAGATCCGAACGAGCTAAGCTTTTAGATTTTATGTAAAGATAAAAAGTGCGCTCCGTATAAATTGGTTTCGCTCTAAAGGGAAAAAAGAAGGAAAATTTCTCTCATGTTGGATAACTAGGGTGATCGATGAAAAATAAACAACTCTGTGAGGAACAGTAAGAATAATCGCTTTTATTTTTGGTTTGTCGTTATAATTTTTGCAACTTTGCAGCTTCGATCAATCCCGTGGCAATCAGAGTAACTTTCGAATATTGGTACAAAAATATTATTTGGTACTGGAAGAAAAAAACTATTACGGAGTTTCAACTCATTTTATGGATTGCTGTGGATAAATGGAACAAATGAAAAAAATTGTATGCGGGGTTAATATTCTGTATCACACGGTTCCACCATTTACGAAAAAACCGAACTTTAATATTTTAAGTTAAGGCAAATTCAATGTTAACAAATAAAAAACTTTATTTTATGATGATTTCATTAGCTTATTTTTTAATTTTATCAGAATTGACGGTGTTGTTTTTTTAATAAAAAAAATGTTGAGGTAGTTCGATTAATTTGTTGGAATCAAGTGAGTAATTTCATTAAAAATATACGCAGATTACGTTATTAGAATTAAAAAATCATACGATTAAATTTATACTATCACTACCAATGTGTTAAAAATTTGTGTAAAAAGATTTTTGAAATATATTATTAAGACAATATTAAATTAAATTGAATTAAAAAATTCACATATCCGTAGCTCTCGAAAAAAACAATTTTAATGATTCTCGCCAAAAAATGTTATTTTCTTTGTTTTCTATTTGGTTTAGTCCATCGAATTTTAGTTTTTTCATGGCTTCAGTTGGATGAGTTCGTTTTAAAATTTGATTAATTGTACTTTCAGATAACAGTTTTCAATAAACACTATATGTATAACCTACAAAAAGTTGCATGGTTTGGACCGAACCATCATCGTGTAATTGAACAGTAGATTACAAAATCCTGTTACTTCCTTGGCAAAAATCATAAAAACCGTTTTCTTGAAGCTACTCTCGAGTTATTGACAATTTAATTTTTTAAAATTTTTTTATATTAAATAAATAAATGCCTTTTCACAAATTTGGCATCTTAAAAGTGATTTTGCGATCAACAGTATGATTTATTAACACAAATAAGTAACGAAATCTCTTGGCTCCAAAGAACTTATAATTTAAATAAAGAATTTATTTATAATTATTTATAATTTTGTATTCTACATGAACGCGAAACCGTGATATTTTTTAATCATTCAATACAATAGAATAAATTAAAAATACGTGAATATTCAAATTATTGTTCAAATTATTTTTAAAAATCTATTAAAGCTATATTTCTCGATACTGTAGGATACTGTATAGAAACTTAAAAAAGTTTTTAGCAATAAAACCAAGATTCAAAAAGTTATAATTGTATCGTTAAAAGTTTTTTTTTCGATCTTATCTTTAGTCGATCGTTGATAAGAAGAGATGAAACGATTAGGTACGAAATAATTGTAATTTCGTTTTAATAAAACAAAACTCGTGGGGCTATATATCTTATCAATGTAATTCTATATACACGATAATATCTTTGGACATTCTTATTACGAGCGAAAATGAATTATTAATAGCGCATGGTGTTAGGCACACTCGAGGGAACGACGAAGCGAGTGATTATCGAGGCAAAAATGACTTTTGTTATATTTCACTGCACAGAAGTTATAGCAGCACTCAAACGCCATCATCGACCTTGCAATGTTTCAATAAGCGACACTTCAAACATATTTATTTTTTTATCCAAATTGAATTTTCGACACGATTCACATTATATGAAAAATCTTCCAAAATGTTCGTTAGTGACGACGAAATCTAAGTAACGTGTTTCAAACGTTGCATTTAATTACGCCAAAAAGTTTGTCAATGTTTTCATCAGAGCGGACTTTTCGCTTAACTTCTGTGCCGTTGAGTTTTAATCAGGGTAAGTGGTGATTTGCGTAGTGTGTATTTTTAACGATCTCGTTGAATGAGTGTCAATGTCAGGGAGAAAGTTTTGGTCGATTCGTATGAGTGTATTTGTGTGTGTGTTGTCTTGAAAAAAGATTTTTTTTATTTCTCTTCCCTTGTAAAAACAAAGGCAGCCCGTACAAACATTATTATCCCCCATTGGATAAAAAGATGATTTTTAATAAGGAATTTCCGTTAGACACGTCGCTAAAGTGTTTTTATTTTCCTCTGCGCACTCCTTGTTTTTCCTTAGCCTGTTTATCCTTGGTATAAAAAAAAAAGTTAATCGACGGAAGCGAACTCGGAGCATCAATGAGGCCAACGGGGAGAAAAGAATTTTTCTTCGCTCGCGTGTATATGCGCGTATTCACGCTGTATTTTAATTTTCTTCTCTCACTCAGCTTGAATTTATTTATAATTTATAGAGCAACGAATGGAGGGCGAGTCGGAACGATCCGCGAGCGAGGTCAAGCGAGCAACTTTCTTGCCTCCCTTACGACGGGGTGTGAGCGAAGGGAGATGATTCATGTATCGATATAGACGCACCGATAATGCATGTGTCTGCGCAAGCGAGGAAATAGACTTTTCTTTATCGTTATTAATAGTCTCGAGATTCTGTATAAAATAAGTTATCCATCATTTTATGCGCGGATAATAATGAGCTCCGAGCTGAAAATCGAATGAAAATGATTTTTAATCTTTCATACTACTATTTTCATGTCTGTTGCATTTTCTATGAAAGTGAATTCAATTATCATACTTTCAAAATTTTATTCGTTTAATCATTAGAGTCGTTTATTGAAGATATGTAATATTACTTTCGAGATAGATTAATGAGCTTTTTTAACCCTAGGAAATCACACAGAGATACTCCATACCCCAAAAATATTTTATAATAAAATTCGAATATTATGTAAAATTTTTACAAGCCCTACAATTTATTCTTCATATTCATAAAGTTTGTACCTTTTCAAAAGTTAAAATATTTATAGAGATTTTAAAAATATATTTTTTTCTGTAAAAATGAATAATCTGCTAAGGAATTTTTCTATTTTTTAATATTAATAACGATTTTCCATTATCAAAAATAATATCTCGAAAGAGATACCATACCATATTTTCATAGAATTAAAAAAAAACGAACGCCTGTTTTTAACAATTTATTGGCAAAATGCTACTATTGTAAATTATTGGAATTGTGCCTAACCCCATCAGTGTATCGTATTTGTTTTGTACAGAAAGTGTGATATCCCAGGGTAAATTAGTGAATTTTAACGATATAGTATTAACTTTTTTGTAATTAAAAAAAAATTGTATACGAAAATGATTTAATTGGCGAGTGGGACCCGAAGGATCAATCGTTCGGCTGAGATCGCGGGAGATCAACTTTTACGGAAAAAGAAAAAGCAGATAAAGAGAGATAATCTGGTGACAATGTATTCGAAATCTTTTTACGAGTCTTCCGAGATTATGACGAGAAGTTGGCAAAGGAGTTGCGGCGAGGGGAGAACGCGAAGCGGCGAGAAAAAAAATTGGATCGACTCCCGAACGGCCGAGAAGCGTCGACGTGTACTATCTGAATGTTAAAAGCTCGCCCCCGCCCTTTTTCCAACCGTTCACGTCAACGAGTACGTAACTCGGGCATTCTGGGTAATGAACTTTAAATTATGCAGTTTCCTTCAGCCTCGCTTGATTTCCTTCTCTTTCTCTTTCTCTCTTTAATCCTTTTTCCTCTTTATTTTTTTCATCCATTCGTTTTTTCTCTTCACCGCTCATCTATATTTCTTTTGCCTCTCTATATTCGGCATGAACGAGCATACAAAACCGATTGGATATTCTATTTTTATGCACGGGATCAATTTATTTCTCCGGGGCTGAAAAAATGCAGGCTCTCGACTTCAAAGTCCTCGCCTTGATAAACGTCATTCATTCCGGGACAAATTGAGCAAAAGTAGAAGTTGCGCGGAAAGGTCTCTTCGTGGAAAAGCTCTCTCGGTCGGAAGCGTCGCTCTTCGTCGAGATACGAAATCTCCCCTTCGGTCCTCCAAAAATATTTATCAAGTGAGAAAAAGGGAGAAAAAAAATGAATAACTTCGTCGTCGGAGTTTTTTTACTGCGCTCGCACGAAGGTTTTTGAGGGACGTTTTTTTCCACCAAGGTCGCTCGATCACCGGAAAGGTTCCGAAATAATGCTCAAGAACGATCTACCCTAATTTAGGCCAGTATTCAATAATAATTGCCAACCAGATTATTTTTTAATGAGCTCTCTTTTCTGTATATTGATCTCTGATGCCAAACAAATATCATTTCCATAATTGACTATCGTCATAATTCTGACAAGACTTTTCGAAAAACCCTCGTCGTTGCTTATTTTCGTTGAAATATTTACTGAAATTCGTATTCTCCCCGTTGACTCGAAAGAGTTTCGCTGTTTCTAAACTTTATCCTGCAAAAGAACACTCTTGCCATCAAAATATTATTCAAATATAAACTTATTTTAAAAATATTTTGTTCCGTCACATATAAATGTAAAAAAATAAAGAAGCTCCGAATTGATGGACAAGCTATATGATCAAAATCGTGTTATTTATTTTTAAAAATTCATGCCAAATCATTTCAGCTTTTATTTTGGATTGAAACGTCGCTCGTCGCTCCATTGCTCGTTTTATGGACACGCTCGGCTATGAGACTAATTGGATTTTAATGCAGATGAGACGATCGTTTCGGACGGTTATGCAGCGAGAATATGAAAATTTTCACCGTCTGAGTAAAATTTCCAGAGCGGGATATGCCTTTAATGATATTAAACCGAGGGTACTCGAAGCGAGAACCTCGTTCGTGTCCCGGAATACGTTTTGGTACACAGCTTTAATGACGAAAGACGACCCTGTCGTTGGCTAATTCAAAATTGACCATGTAACGGTAATTTGTTTTTGCATGAAAATTATACAAGGTGTCAAAATTATTAATTTTCTTAATCACTTTTTCACTCAATAACTTATTTCTATCGACAGCAAGAGTGTTCCAATTTAATAAAATAGAATATCCTTTTCTAAATCACATAAAAAGTATCATTTTTTAATATTATTTATATGCAAAAAAAAGGTAATATAGATCTATTATGGAATTTTTTTTCATTTTTTTCTCTTGAAAACGTTTATCAATACCAAGAGTGCCTCAATTTTGTAAAAATGAAAAAAAAATGTAGAAAGTAATGAAAAACGAGCAGAGTTTCTATTAAAAGTGTGTAAGTTTTCATATTTGTTCTCTCAACTGATATCGTGGCGCGATTAAATCTCGGCGTGTATATGAAAAAAGAAAAAAAAATAACAAAAATGTTCTTCATCTGGAAGAGCGTTCAAAAACTACAAGCTGCCGTTTTAGCGTCAGGCTTTATCCTTTCTCTCGCAACTTCCATCAATTTCAAATTCTTACTGCAGTGCTCGCGGACTTTGAGATACACTTCGACGAAGAACAAAAAGGAGATTTAAAAATAGAACCATTCGAAGAAGCCTCGCAGAGCCAAGCCAAGCTCTTCTGTGCGAGGAACAAAAATGTATACGTTTACAAAAAAAAAATCATCCTGAACAAGGTGCATGGTGTAGATGCTCCTAAAAGAAAATTCCTGACGATCTCGCTGCTTTATATTTTACAAAGCGAAAACGCGTTAAATAATCGACGAGGCATCAATAATTTTTTCTCGCTTGAAAAAAACACTACAAGTCAATTGCGTTTGAATTCTGGCAGCGACTACTATTGAAAGATTCATAATACTGTTTTAAGGATGTATGAACCATATATATTCCCAGCAAAAAGTAATTTCCTGATGTGTGGTTATCTCAAAATCGACACTATACCTTTTTGAAAAAATATTCAAAATTTTTCCTTGTTAGGCTATATATTATTGTCAATTTCAATATATTTTCTCAATAATGGAAAATTTTTTTTAGCTTAAATCATTGTTAAATAAGAAAAGTTGTAGTAAATCGTTTTAGAAATATCCACAAGAATGTACACTACACAAATAGTATACAAAAAAAAATTTAGAACATTTTAATATATTTAAATTTATATTTACCGTAAACATAAAAAAATGTCTTATTAAGGTAAGACATTTTTATGATTATTGTATTGTAATATGATTATTGTATATTTAACTTACAAAGTTTGAAAAAAATTGTGACTTGAATAAAAAATTTCGTTTACTCTTCTGTGTCTCCTAATAAAAAGTTCACTTAAAGGACTTTTTGTACTACATGCATATTTTTATTGATGAAAAAAGAAGTTTTCTTTTATTTATATCGGCAACATTTAATAATAAAAAAATCCGATTAAATATAACATATCGTACAATAAACTACAACTTTGGTGTATTTTTATGAGTTAAAAAGCAATTTTTCTCGACAATAACACCAGCACCCCCTTTGATTTTTTTTCTCCTGAATTATAGCTATTACTCGATAATAGACTTTAAATTACTGTAGACTTTGGATTAACTGGAGAACTACTTTAAGAAGAAATCCTAAATCTCAGCAGGTTTAGGCAATTTTATCGTATACTTGAAAACAATATTGAAAAAATGTATCAAATTCTTATATTTCTGAAAATGTAGAGCATACATCCTTAAAACGAGATGGATGAAATTCGATCAATAATGCTTTGAGGAAAGGGTATCGCGCACGTTTTCACGAATAGCAATTTTAACGTGGAAACGACGGGAAGATAAATCCGTTTTAAGCGTTATTTTTACGGTGCAGCGCTCTCAACACAAAAAAACTTTTCGCGGCGATTGGATGCAGAACAATGCCGTGTGCGAGCGTGGCGATACGATTTCAATATCCCTTTGTCAATTGCATTTGTTTCGTTAAAATTTCTTTGACATTTTTACGCGATAAAAAAGAACAAAAGCGGAGAAAAAATGATTGACTCTGGTTCAAAATCAGTCTCGAGATAAAAATACTGTGATTGCGCAAAAAAAAAAGGAAAACATAATATATATAACATAATAACATAATATCGCATAATGCAATGTATAATATTGCATAATGCAATGTAGAATATTGCATAATCTTTATTACGAAAAAATTTTAATCTCCACGACGTCGAGATGAAATAATTGCAAGGCAATAAATAAGGTTACATTTTCTTCTTGGCGAAGTACAGATGAGACAAAAACAAAAGGATCGTCAGAAATTTTCCAATATCTCGCGGTGCTGCGCGAATACCTGGCTTCGACCAACTAAAATACTTTAGCGTTTCCAGCTGCTGCATATAAATTTCTATGAAGGCGTCCATCACGAGCTGGGAAAAAGTCGCGCCGATTGCAACCAACGATCGCAGTGACGACGAAAAATGATAAAAAATGCGAAAAATATAATAAAAATAATCAAAAAATGTGGTAAATTATTAAAAAGAAGAAAAAACCTCCTCGACGTGTATCGTTGTAAAACGTTCAAAATATTCCGTACTCATTCAAAGTTTCAATAAAGTAATAATTTTTTTCACCCGAAACAGTATGATCAAAATGAAAAGTTATAGAGATTTGGGATCTCTGCAATAGTTGGAAGGATAATCGACAAATTTTTCCTCGCCCGTGATGCGTGAAGACTCGACGTCAAGTTCGATCGGAAGAACAGGGTTAAAAAAAAAGAAAAAAAAGAAAAAAAAAGAAAAAAAAGAAGAACTTGACGACGGCTTTCGCTCCTTCACGTGGTATTTTCGGTTTCAATTTGTCATACGCTTGATCAGGCTCGTAATATATTTGACCGTGGAACGGCCGACTGATGAAGTACCCTTTCGTCGTAAATTGAGCATTGAACTGTGGTTATGTGTCGTTGGTGCTTTGGTGTGATGATTATGGTGCCGGTGATGTTTGAGGTGCTCGGTTTTATCGGGGTCATTGGGTTCGAGGTCAGGGGTGTAGTCGTCTTGACGAGTATGGGGCGGGGGCCTCAGTGTACCTTGGACCGGTGGCAGAAGCCGCTTGTCGTACCGCGTTGACAGCAACAATTCGTCCAGGATCTCCTTGTCCGATTTTCCCTCCTCGAAGCTGCAACCAATATACTTTTTTTCCTCACAAATTTACATCGTCTTTGGACGCTTCGTTTTTCCACCTTTCATATTTATTTTATTTTATTTTTTTTTCATTATTTAATCACAGTATCTTTTCAAACATCCCCGAATCTCGTCCTTCCGAAAAAAGTGGACGAAACTCTCGCGTTCTCCCTCGATGAACAATCGCGAGATATTTTCGTATTTTTTACTTTTCTTCTTTTATATAGAGCTTGTTTATCCTTCTCGGTGTCTCTCAAGAGTTTTGGCATAACCAAAGTATATTCTATGACTATGACGATCGATAAATTATATCTAGACAAAAGGCAGCAAATTCCTGACTACCTGGGTTCAAACAAAAGAGCCATTTGCATCGCTTGCAAGCACTATATGATAAATATATAAAAACAATGACTTGCTTTCCTTTCTCAGCTGCTATGTATAATAATCAAGTAGCTATGTAAAACGTTTCTCGTTCAATCCTCTTTTTGCTCCAATAAGTAACAAATATTAGACTGAATATAAGATCGAGAAGATTAATCGTATCTGTGAGTAATTTCTACGTTAAGGCAAATAACACGTCTAGGTTGAGATTCATGTGAAAACTGCATCAGTTTTAGTATAAAAGTATTCAGAGAGCATTTTTAATTTTGATGAAATATTAAATTCGTTCATATTGTATTCTCAACCCGGACGTTCAGTTGACCATTATTTGCGTAGCATTTTTTCACCTAATGTTGGTATGAAATTCTTGTTTCTATGACATTGTCACTGTGTGCGACGTTGGTATAATATAATCTTCTATGTTTGTACATTAAATCTTAATTTATGAAATACGTACATGTCGTCGGCACGGACGAAAGTTGCTAGCGTGAGAGCGAGGGTGAGGACACAGAGGGTGGTGAAGATGAGGGAACTTGCGAGGGAGGCGAGAGACAGCGAGAGGATGGGTGGAAGGCGTCCGCCACCACCCGCACACCGCCCTACCGCCACCCAACCCATTCTATGTCATCTGGAACAAAAGAATCGACCGAATCCTCATTATTTTGCCCAACGAATATATTACCGCATGGAGAAATTAACAAAAGTTCTACAATGTCGTACATCTTTCATTTTTTTATGAAATTTAATAATCAGTAATCCTATTAAGGTCTTATTATTAATAATCTTGTTAGTAATCTTATTGGTCTGTAAAATAGGCATTTGTAGTTAAGGTATTTCTTGCACGCAATTAATATATCTTAAAACTACATGGTATGGAGATAAATTGAAATAAAAACTTTTGATTTAAATGTACCTATTGAACTACCTCAAGGTAGTACATTCATGGCAGTCAAATAAAAAATTTTTATCTTAGTTTTTCTCCGTACCATGTGGTTTTACAGTTTAAGTTTATTAGATGAAGTTTTGTTACTAATTGATTTAAGAACAACATACTCAAAATTCGAGGTCATCCAAGGTAACCCGTTATTAATACGTATGTATGAAAATTAGGAAAAAAAAATTTGTTTAAGATTTAAAAAAAATAATTGAAGCATCTTGAAAGTCATATAAAAAGCTGTAGCAAATTTCAAAAAGTTCTACTTCTTAGAAGTCAAGATATTTAGAGTTGAAGATCGTAATATTTAGCACGTGGTCTTGTGGGAGAGTAAAAACAATTGTAACTTTCAATAATGAATATCTCGAATTCTGTGTCAAGAAACTTCCTAAAATTGAATACACATATGCATACGATATCAAGGGTAGTTTATTCAAAATTTTAACAAATTCTTAAAAAAATCATTTCGTGGCTGTACTACCTTAAAGTAAAAAGTTCTACAATTGATTAGAGAAACTTTTAAAATAATATTATATTATATTATTATAAAATAATAATATATTATATTATATAATAATAATATATTATATAATAATAATATATTATATAATAATAATATATTATATAATAATAATATATTATATTATATATAAAATAATATTACACTGAAAGTGTATTCATTTTTTAAATCGAATTTAAAAATAACTTAAAATATCATTACGATGTGATGAATTAATATTTATACTCAATATGTACCATCAAACCAAGCATTTTGCAAAAATTTCACTTGCCGGAAACCCCCGCCAAAAGAGCTGTAATTACGAGAAACTGTTACATTTTAAATCGTTTGTTTAATATAATTTCGTCTTTGGGTCTCCAGGGATAAAACTGTAATTTTAAATCACAATACTTATATTACTTACATTTTATTGCTATTTTTCATGATGATGCATAGTGTATTGAAACAAAAAAATGGTGATACCGAAAATACTATACCAAGAAATTTGATTCCAGAAGCTGATTACATATATCATTCTGCAATTCCAATTTTTTTAATCGAATTCGCCAGACTTAGAATGAGATTTTATCGCAAAATTCTAATAAACTTAATCACTTTCTAAGAAGTCCTTATAAAAACTAGAAAACCTTAAGATAACATCAAGGACAATTGTTTTTTTACACATCGTATCCTCTGTAGAAATTTATAAGCTTCTTTTAATACTGTTTATATTTTCCAACCTGCGTTTATAATTTTTCTTATACAAAAAAAACAATACTTTATCGATAACTGTCATGTTTATTTTTAAAAGTTATTTAGGGGTTCAATCCTGGATAATAAAAATGAGAATTACATACATAATCTCAATTTTTTATCCTACGTTTTTATATGATAATGAAGAAATTACACATTGTATAGAAAAATGTAATGTTCAAAAATCGCTTTAAATTCGTTCGGGTGCAACGGGCTATATAGGCTGTGGTCTAATGCAGTAAAGTGCCAACTTGGATTACGACAATGAAGCTCTAATTGCGTCATGCTCCCCAGCCCAACCATTTAACCTAAAATTTATTTTGTTGCACAACCTATTTATATTCTTAAGTGCATACGTATACATGTATCCTTACTGTCGAACGGTGTATTTAAACTCATTAGCTGTTATTAAATTTCAAGTCTCTCGTACATATAATTTTTTGTGGCTCATATTTAATTTGATATTGTAATTATCGGCGGTTCCTCGATCGACAGCGAGCGTATGGTTCTAATTGGATCAAATGCTTTTCGCCAGAACAACGTAAATAAATAATATGTAATTTAGCTCGCTTCGATAATTCCAATGAATTATCTCATTGAACTGCATTCTAAAATAGAGTTTAGGTAGTGTACGAAATACCACGATCAATAGTGCCGCTACCCAATTGCTCCTGCAATTTTCTCGAGTGTGCACATAGAGTTTGCGCACATTTAAAAATGATTTAAAAAAAAACGAAAAAAACCGTTTAAACGTTTCGTATAGAACTCGAAAAATCGTTTAAAAAATAAGAAAAAAAATGAATGTAAATTTAGTAATAAAAAAAAGCAGGTATAGAAGTTCATTGAAATTATTCATGTAAATCGAGCTCGAAGGATCGTTCGTCCCGAAGCCTTTATACACCATTCGAAAATTGAATCATGAATTCAATATGAATTCCCCGGTTCTTAATTAAATTCAGTCGAATTGCTTTTCTTGGCCCTCATCAGAAAGAAATGATTAAAAACCTGAATAATATTGGTGATACGGTGAAGTAAATCTAATTTTCATAATACCACATATACTAAATGATATTTTCATGGTATTACCAATTACAGGTTACAACTATATATATTGATTATTTTTGAACGTAACATATTTTGATTGGTGAACTACATACTTCAGGCCTGAATTTGACAAAAGAATTTTACGAGAAAATTGAATTTAATTGAAGTATACTTGAAGAAATGTTATCGTTAAAAAAATGAGGTCTTCCATCTACATTTTCAGAAAATCATTGGTTTACAAGACGATTATTTTACGTATATCTTTTGATATTTTACCACATTAAAAATATGATGTACAATTGCCAAATTTTAATTCATTCACTTACAATATAACCTGATATGTTTTTTGAGTATCTTCAAGTTTTCTTTTTTAGTTCATTCGATGAGTGTGTACATTTTCTTCTTCTGATTTTACAGAGTAAATTTTTTAAAATTAATTTTTTTTGTTACCTTGAATGCAACGTATTTTTTCAACTCTCTGACGTTTTTATATTTTCAGGTAGTAGGCTTTAAGTACAACTGATATTGATATTTATTTTTTGATATTGCAATTTGAAAAAATTATTTACAATTCGTTAAATTCGGTAATTAGTTGATCATATAGCTTTTGACTATAGTCAGTATCGATACAATTACCTTAAAAAAGGCTGTGTGAGTGGAGGCGGTTTGTTAACTATTTGTCGTATCAATAAAGAGTCCACCTTTTTACCAAAAATATAACATTCGAAAAGGAGGATAGAAGTTTATGAATTTTTGTAAATATTATCAATAATTATAAAATATACTTGATTACGCGATTTATATTGATTTATTTTCTTGTGTACTCGAATTTGGAAGTTGATGATGTATGACCACGCAAAAGATTTGTACAAACATTTTTTCTTCAAAATTGGACATCATGCACACTCTTTAAAAACGATATTCTAACATTGTAAAAAAAAATTTTTTAACGTTTTTAAGTTATTTTTAGAATAATTTCTTTTGTTTAACACGTGTTTAGATATGGAAATGCTGCCCTAAAACTAAACAATATAATGACTTACTTATTTTTTTAAATCGATTTTTCAATCGATTTTACGTTCGTTCAATAAGAGAGGGGGAATAGAAATTGTACAAATATTTTCGAGCATTCGCATAAAACATCTCGTTGCGACACGAATAAGCAAAAAGTGAGAGAAATGTGTGCATGACCCTAATTCGTTTGAAACGGATTAACGTAATTTCGTTTGGCATTGGGCTCGTTCGAAGTCGAACGAGAGCGAGACAGAGCTGTCGAAGAGAAATAAAAATGAAGAAAAGACTGAAAAAAATGACAAAGAAAAGGAAGAAAAAAAATTAATCGTCGAAGAAAATAGTTGGCTTCGTTCGTTTTTCTCGTTCTTAAATTTCGACGCTTTTTTTTCACCAGCTTTTTTGTCCCGATATGGTACGTCAGGCTCGTTTTTCACTCAATTTTTTTACGCTTGTCTCGAGTCGCGGACTCGTTGCACAAAAGAGCTTTCGCTGTGAAGCGACTCGCCGCAAAACAGCGCGAGGTTTCTGATCCGATGTTAAATCTAAGTCGACGATCATGCTCGATGGGGCGTGCAAAGCCTTAATTCCCACCTTCTTGAAACAAGGGGCTGTCGGGAGGAAAAAAAGAGTGAACCGACGGTGAGAGGATAGAAGTATAAAATGAGCCAACAGAACGCGAACTCGGTGTGATGAGGAAGTCCGACACGCACCTTCCAATTCGCATGCGCGCTCTCTATCGTTTTTATCTCTCCAATCGTTACAGAAAATAAAAGAGCTAAAAACTTTCGTAAAGCTTTTCAAAGAATACTGCCTCGTATATAAACGGAAAGAGTTCAGTCTTGAATCCTTAGGTGTGAAAAGACGCTTAATATCACACACCTTAAATAGGATAAAAAAGTATTTTTATACTTTCTGTAAGACTTTTTTTATAAATGAAAAAAAAAATCATATCATTTAGTCATACCGCTTTTTACTTATCTCGATATTCATATCTAAAAATTTATCATTTGTTTTATTATAAATAAATGTTTATTGTACGGAGTTAAAAATAATTTTTCCCAATTTATATGTAGAAAAAAAACTAGTACAACATATTTCATTCCTTTTTTTAAGTGCATGGTTCTAAAATTATATTTTTTTAGCATTTTGTTGAAAGTCTGCACTATTTTTTTGATATATGAGGTACATTGAGTTTGAAGAGATTTCGTTATATATAGTAGGAATGGACGTATTTATGTTTAAAAATCATAATTTTCTATTCTCTCTCTCATAATAGTATTTGTAAAATATAGTGATTTTGAACTTCAACTATCTTGACTTCTAGATGGCAAAACTTTTATAAATGTTGCATAGCTCGCTTTATCGTATATCAATGAAATTTTCCCTAGTTTTTCAAAATAATCTTGAGTTATTTTAAAAATATTTTTTATTCACAAAGATAGTATATTGTTTTTCAATCAATTTGTCGTCATTTCTCTTAATAAAGTTCAATTTTTAAATCACGCCGTGGTACAAACGAAAACTGGGAAAAAACTTTCAATAATAAGACCATTACCTCAACGAAAGATAAATCATATTTATCAAAGGAAATACACACGACACTTAGAAGTATATCTGTTAAATATAATTTAAAAAATTATATTCTTCGCATCGACTAAATTTTCATACAAAATATTTATAATTTCGGGAAAAGGGATCAAAAGTTTCCGTCAAGAAGATTGAAACTACGTCTCTGTCGCTTTTTTACCTGAAGATTTATTGCATGAATAACGTTGAAAAGGTAATGACACACAAGCACGGCTCAATTATCCAATTGTGTGAACCCAACAGTTCGTTACACACGAGATCCTGTAATATCGTTCATTCAGTTGTCAGATCTCTTCGAGCTTGCACGTGTGTATTTTTCAATGCACATGCACGTTCACACATACATTTACAGAGAAATGGCACTGAATGCTCCGTTGGTTCGTTCGAGAGAAGCCCCTATACGCGTTTGACAATTACTCAAAATCAATGCTTGAACGTACCACTGTGGACTAGAAGAAAAAAAAAGAATACGTTTTCAACAAAATTAACAAATAGTAAACCAACAATTTAAAATGAAAAACACTTTCATTTTTTCACTTTTTCATCCATTTGTTAAAAATTTATTGCCTATTTTTATTATATTTTAAAATATATTTTTTATTTAAACGAGCGTCAACGCGGCCACTTTTTTGACATATTTGAATTGATATTGATATTTGATTTGAGTATTTCGAAACGATATTATAAATTAAAAACACTAAACAATTCACTATTCGTATGATTGAAAATTACTGGAACTGACACTTGATTGAACTTGTCGAATTTCAACGAAATGGTTTTCGGTAACGAACTATCTGGTGAGACCCGACACGTCTTACTCCGACACTTGACACCGGCCTACTGATTCCAAATTTCGTTATAAAACCGAACAATTAAGACCTTAATCGGTTTTTCACTCGACCTCGACCGATCACCATGGAAACAATGACCGAGGGATTAATTTGAAAATTTTTTTTCCTCGTTACGCTCGACGAATTTTCTCTCTTTTTTTTATGTTTACGATCCCCGAACTATTCAGGTATATTTGTCCAGGTATATTTGATATAAATAATAGAAAATTGTGTTACAAGCTTTTTCAGATGAGTTGAGAAAATTTAGCGTGCTCAAGCAAATATGGGCAGAGCTCGATACTTTGCTGAGAAATAAAAATTTTCCAATAGATAATCTTTATTCCCCCATTGATGAAATGAGCATCACTCATTGAAAAATTTACATTTCTCAGAAAACTATCGAGTTCTGCACATCTCTGTGCTCGAGGACCTCCAGCCTGATTTTTCGAGAATCAAAAATAGGGATATCTCAAAATTTCAAGTGGCGATATCTTTTCGTGTTTTCGACGATATCGAATTCATAATAGGTAATTCCTAAAAAATGTTGCAGCACGAAATGAATGATTCAAACATCAAGGTCATTATGTCGAAAGTAGCACACAATGAATTATTTTTTTATGAGTATAGAGATTAGCCAAAAGTTAATGAGCTCTATTCCGATGAATTAGAGGTCTCATGTCTCTTTAAATATAGGATAATAATAATAATAAGTTGATCTTTATTGATTCCTCTATTATGAGTCATCAACCGCAGTGCTTCTCCAATTCTTTTTCAATTCTCCAATTCTTTTTTAATTTTTTTTCAAAAAATAATAATTTTACGTTTTAAAAATTTTTTTTAAATAAAAGAATGTTTAATCGTGTAAGAGAATTCATGACAGTAGATGTGACTATAAAAGGACTTTCTTCGAAATTAAAGTTAAAAATTACATACATTTTTTGGTAGTTATTTGTAATCACTCAACCGTGTCAAATGTCATCAAAGTTATGCCACTGATTTATAAAATTATACATTTCTTTACGTTTTGGTTTTTTAGAAACGTTATTTTAAAGACCATGACAGTCCAAAATTTTCAAATAGAGTTAAGTAGTTTAGTTTGAAAATTTTATTTTTAATAAGAAATATTGATTATTATAAAGAAAATCATACTTTTTAAACTGATGATTTTTTCTATGGTTCAGTATACAAAAAGGTGTGTACTAAACACCCTGTCAGGTGAGACTATGACATTTTAATTTTTATCACGACCTTAACCTTTATAAGAATAACATTGTTATTAATAAATAAAAAAAGGAATTTTCATAAAAAATATTGTCATTATTCAATCCAAATGACAACCTTGAAGGAATAATAAATAAACAAACAAATATATAAGCTTCCTCATTTATATGTGATTATAGGACTACGATATTATTACCTATGTATATTATTACCTATCTCTTGATGAATTTTTACGAAAGAAAAGCAAAAAGGAAGTTACTTTCTGCTTTCAAGCGTTTCTTTAACTGAGGTAATTTTCTAACTTTTCAATTTTCCTGGAAAGCGTAAGACGAAATTTACGCGATTGACACTTGAAGTCAATGCACGCCGGGGGTATTTAGGAATTTAGTTTGTCGAGTGTAAAAAAAAATGAAAGGTCAAGCAACGTTTTATGTTTGCAGTAGGGATGATACGCTCGAGGCGAAACTTTAGAAGCGTTTCGTTGAGAACGAGAGGACTGGCAAGCAACGAGGAAAAGAGAGCGTTTGAGGAAAAGCGATTCTCGAATGTCGCACCCTTCAGGGTTTAATAAACGCAGCGACTCCGTGGCTCTTGCTTTTTATCTCCCTGGTATACATATATCCATCGTTCGTGTACATTTATTTTCGTGAATTTTTCACTCTCATACTTAAGGATGCATAGAGAGAATGTTAAAAAATAAAGTGCCCCGGACGTCATGAATTTTAAATCAGTTTCCACGGAGATTCTTCGTGTTCCGAGTTAAAAGAAGAGACTCGAGGTTAATCGTTGATCATTTTCATATTTTCATCCAAGAATCCATTTTTTCCTTATGCCTCTTTTTACATAATTCTCATCCACTTTATACAATTTCTACTTGCAGAGTGAATTCTTTCGAATCAATCCAAATTTCACGCATGCTTTTTGTAATAAATAATGACTCTTATGTTATCTTCAAACCAAGTAATTTTTGGACAATAAATTTTAAGGAGGTTTGCGCGTTTGCTCGCCCGTGCGCATTCGTTGTACGTGTGAAGTAAAGGTAAAAATCATCAGGTGAAATTATTTTGAAGATAATCTAACGAAAATTAATACTAACGTTCCTTGATGGCATATTACATTTAAAATTGTAACATTTAACACCCGGTTTTATGAGAAGTCACAAAAAAATGCAATTTTCAAAGATGAATATCTCGATTTCCAGACGATGAATGTTATTGAAATACTCAGTGTACGCCAAATTTTAGCGACAAAAGTTCAAAAATAATTTTGATGTGGTAAACGCGTGAACCTCCTTAAGGTGATGTGAAACACCTAATTTCGAGTGATTTTTCGGACAAATTCCACATTTGTATTTTTCAAGCAAATGAATTAAACTATATTGCATGGCATTCTTGGAATTTCAATAAACGAAAAAAAATTTTACTTTGGTTTTTTTTTATTTTTTTGAAAGTCCAAAAATGTAATGCACTAGTTTAGCGTGTACTCTGCATAACATATTCAAATTTCAATTCATTTGCTTAAAAAAAAAGCGTGGGATTTGTCCGAAAATTCGTTAAAAATTATAACCAATCAAAATTTTGAACAATTAATAATAAATTCAGTGTAGGGTTGAGAAAAACTCTGTAAAGTCTAATATTTTTTATTTCTCGTTCTCTTTCCAATAAAAAATAAGTCAATGGCGTACAATGTACGTATCATTACGAACTAAATGCCGGAATTGTAATTTTATTGAATTTTTTTTCGCAATCGCCTCAGCACGAAGTTACCTCTTAACCAAACGATGAATGTGGGTATACACGCATGTATACAGCGATTGACATTACGTCAACATCGTTTGACAAGTTCAAAATTCCTCGTGGAAAATAAATCTGTTAAAAACGAGGCAAGTACATTTAAAGATTACGTAATTGTTGAGAAAAAGTTGATGAACAATTCTTTGGGACAACATACTTGCTGAGTTTTAAAAAAATGTATTACCATAACAACAAAAACTTGTTCTACGAACTCGGCAAGTTGTTGTCCCATAGAATTTTTAATCAATTTTTCCTTAATCTTTAAATGTATACTTGCCTCGTTTTTAACAGTACACGAGTACTGGTTTAGGGGTCTTAATTTTAACGAGAAATAATTTCTCGCTTTGTGTATCTATTTCCTCGTCACTCATCGCCGTCTTCGGTCTCTTTTTAGCGATTTTCTGTTCATCCCGCTTGTTTGCGCCTTCTTTCCTCCTCGCAGCGTTTTATGAATCGTCCATTGAGACCTCGAGCTCGGCAAAGACACCGGAGGCGAGCCACAAGGCATACAAAAGCGGCAAAACTCGCGGCAAAGCCCACTCCCACGAGAGAACCGCAGAGACGATAACGTGGAATCTTTTTCCGTCTCATCTCCCTCTTTTCTTCACTTTTTTTCCCGCGCATCCACGCGCTCCCATTCTTTTTCTCGTGTTTTTTTTCCTTTTCTCACTCATCTCTTCATCTTTTCCCGCCTGGGTATTCAGTGCGCTCGTGTACACTCAGCGAAACGTCACCGAGTCAATAGAAAAATCTTTCGCTGATTTTCCCCTCGTCAAACTTTCCTTTTCCCCAGGAATCACTTCAATTTTTATCACACTCGACAGACACTCGAACGTTTTATCGCTTCAACGATTATTTTTATATCGAGGGAAAACGACGGCGCCTTCGAGAACTTCTCTTTTAATGAGCTTTAATGATGCTGCTACCTGTGCACATTGAACCAAGTAAAATCAACCTCCTAAGGGAATATCAAGTTCGTCTGCATAAAAGCCAACGTGTAGAAGGATTAGTTAGCTTGTTGGCCAATTTTTGCTTGTTAAAAAAGATGACTCGAAAATAACTAACATTGGTTAACTTATGCCAACATAAATCAAGAACTCCAACATGTTGGATGTTGACCAGAGTTGGCTTCAATTGGCCCTACGTGCAGAACGTCACATTAGGTAATATATTTTGTTTACATAATGCTTTAAACAGACGACTTAGAAAAAACAACTAAAATTGGTTACCTTATGCGCCAACATAATCCAAGTAGCCCAACATGTGGGATGTTAACTAGAGTTGGCCTTAGTTGGACCAATGTGCAAAAAATCACATTATGTAACATTAATTTTAAAAAAATAATATGTTGCTTCAGCAAATTATAGGCCAACTAAGGCTAGCATCCAACGTAGGCCCACATACACCAACGATAAAATTAGTAACTTGCTATTCACACGTTGGACCAATTAAAGCCAACTTCCAACTAGAACCGTATGGAGTTCAGTCACTTGTAGGCCAACGGGGATAAAATTCGTTGGCATGCTAGCCCAATGTCTCTGTTAATTAATGTTGAAAAAAGATGATTTGGAAAGAGTGTACAACGTTGACCAAATTATGCCAGCATAAGCCAACTATTCCTTTACATCTTGACTTTGGTTGGTCCAACGGGACAGTACCATGTAGAAAAAAAATGAAACGCGGCGTGTATTTTACAAAGGACACTTTTTTAGCTGTTTTCTGAATCTACCAAGTTTATTACAGTGCTGGTTATTAAAGCCCTTTGTTGATTCGCACAAAAAGCTGCAAAAGGATGAATGTAGTTTGAGTTCCAACTCCTGCGATGGTTCCGAAAGTGCGTAGCTAGGGAAATTAAAATTCGAGTAACTCACGCCACCAACAGGCAAGGGAGAAATTTGTTGTCTGTTCGTCGGAGGTCGAGTGAAGCTCTTGCGAAGTTAAGAATAAAATGGGATGAAATAAAATGCAAAAGGGAGAAGAGAAAATAGCGAGCATTTCAACGGCAAAGATACGAAGAGTGAACTCGTCGAGGCGGAAAACGAATGTTAATTAAGGTCCCTCCATGGGCGATAGTCAACGTCGGTATACACATTTGGAAAGAAAAATAAAACATGGCGGTTGCGCAATTAGGTATAAAGTGGAGGGCACGAGACGAAAGGAGCTTGAATAGAGGCCAAGAGTAGGCACCGGATAATCGCTCGTATAATTGGGATATTAAAAAAAAGAGGCAAACAGGAAAGAGAGAATCTCCTTAAAAATTCTCTATTTTTTTATGTTGCATTTTTTTAACCTAATGATGTAAAAGAATTTAAACAGATACGCGTATTATTATTTCATATTGCTTTTGTTGTCTCTAATTAGATTGAGGCCAAAAGTACATTGCTAAACTCGTGCCATGTGCAACTAAAATTGGTTTTTTTTTTCAGGCGTCTAAAAAATGTTAGAATTTAACCCATATATTAAAAGTAGGCTTTGAAGCATTTTCTATAAAAGTAATTTTTTTCTTAATAAATGTGGATATAATGCATCTTAACAATTTAAAAAAATGTCTGATATTAATGAAGTGTTATTCTTTTACATTTTCCAGAAAAATAATAAAAGTTTATTTGTGAAAACATAAAAATCTGGAAATTCTTACAGAAAATTGAGTTATATAATCTTGAATAAAACTGTTGATGAAGATATCACTTCAAAATAAATCACAAATGAATATACGTATGTGTAATTTTATCTTGGGATTTTTTGTATTTTGATAAGGATATATTCTTAGAATGTGATTAAGTTCATTACAATTGTGCGATAAATAAAATTTCATCGGAAATACTCTTTCAATGTTTGCCGAATTTGATAAATAAATTAAATTAAAAAATACACAATCACAGTGAAATCTTTATAATCAGATTCCAATAAGGTATACTGTTGATATTAAGATTTTTTAAAATAAAAGTATAGCTATGAGAACTGAAGATGGAGAAGTATATAAGACCACAATAGCGATTTAAAATCTCAGTTCTCTCTTCGGAGATCCAAAGAGCAAAGAAACGATTAAAGATGTACAAGCTTCTCATAACCGTAGCTCTTTTGGCTGGAGTTTCCGGTAGGTAAAATTATTTTTTAAACTGTTTAGTTTGACCACATATATTCAATATAAATATTAATTCTTCAATCTACATTGATGTTCAAAACGATTTTCAAATATTTTTTTAAAATGTATACAATTTCTGCTATCTGAGGTAGTTGTTCGGTATAATCACATCAGAAATTTCTTTTTTCCAATATTTATTCGTTCGAAGTGATTTTTGAGCTTAAGTTTATTAAGAAAAGCTCCAAATTGATCCAAGAATAACATACTCAAAATTCAAAGTCATTCAAGGTCGTGCGCACTTTCTTAATGTGTACAAAAATTGTGAAAAAAATTTCTTAGGATAAAAAAAATTAAGCGAAGCTTTTTTGATGCAATGTAAAGTGCTGTGTAGAATTTTAAGAACGTTTATCAGTCAGAAGTCAAAAGATATTTAGTGTTGAAAATTGTAACATTTAGTTTGCATTCTTATGGGAGAATATAGAAAATACTGACTTTTAAAAAGAAATATCTCGACTTTTAGACGATATGAAACCTTTTAAAATTTAATGTAATTCTATAGGTTCAGTCAAATCAAAAGTTTTTATTTCAATTTATCTTCATATGATGTGGTTTTTGAGCTTAAGTTTATTAAGAAAAGTTGTTGCAAATGATTTCAAGAACAACATACTCAAAATTCAAAGTCATCCAAGGTGACTTGTACTTGTTACGTATGTATACAAATTTAAAAAATCATAATCTTAGGTTTTTTTTTAAACTAAAGGAAGCTTCTTTGAAGTAAAATAAAGAGCTATGCTAAATTGTAAGAAGGTTCACCATCTAGATATCAAAATATTTATGATTGAATATCGCAATATTTAACACGGGCCCTTATGGGAGAGCACTGAAAATAGGGATTTTTAACATTAAATATCTCAATTTCTACGTGATGAAACCTCTTAAAATTTGATACGCATATGTGTAACATATCAAAGAATGAATTTTCAACAAAATCCTAAATAATCGATAAAACTATAGAACTACCTTAATACACGTATGTGTAACGTGTCAAAGAATGTTCATGAACATTTTTAAACGATTCCTATAAGAAACTCGTTTAAGTTAGACAATTACCTACCTTAACGTTGTATTTGTAAAGTCTCTGATTAATGATTGAACTTCACCTTTTCACATGATGTCGATTTGAAATATAATTTTCTTTACTTCTGGATAGCCGGCCGCATACCGGGTAGAATTGTAGGTGGACACGACACGACCATCCAGGAGCATCCATACCATGTGGGCCTGAACTACCCGAACGAAATTCCGTACTGCGGCGGTAGTATAATATCGAGCGAATGGGTACTGACGGCAGCTCATTGTATTTCATATGATACCATATTCGTAACCGCTGGAAGAACTTTAGCTACGGAACAAGGCACCGTTCACAGAATCGAAAAAATGATTGTTGATCGCAGCGAGAGCCCAGACAAAATTTTCAGCAACGACATCGCACTCATCAAGCTACGGGATCCAATCGTTTTCGATGAATTCCATGCTGCCGTGCCGATGTACGAGGCCGACGAACCGACGAAGGTCGGCGCAATGGCTGTCGTAACCGGATGGGGCGACACGATGGCAGAACCTACCGATGTTCTTCAGGAAGTCAGCATTCCCATTATTTCTAAGGAAAGATGCAACGAGCTCTATGGATATATAGATGGAATCGCGGGGGATGAAATTTGCGCAGCCTACGAGCATCAGGGCGGCAAGGACTCTTGCCAGGGTGACTCCGGCGGTCCCTTGACTGTAAACGGACGTCTCGCCGGTATTGTTTCTTGGGGGGATGATTGTGCAGTTCCTGGACAACCTGGAGTTTATGTCGAAGTTGCTGCACATCGCAAATGGATTCGACATCATACCGGGTTGTAAATTTCGTCATCGAGTTACTATCGTTTATCCGTCGAATAAAACATTGTATCTTTGAGGATTATGATTACCATTGCATTGGACAATAAATACACCTAATTATATATTTCTTCACCATTATTTGTTTGAAGAATAATTTTATTTATTATTGCGGTTTCATGCAGAAATCTTTTCTGCTTTCTATGACTGCTCTGATAATAACATTTTTAAAACTTGATTAAACGTTTACCTCAACATTTATTACCGATAATCTGAATAACACCGCGTATTTCTAGTAATGATGAGAAATGAAGAGAAATATGAACGTGGAATTTGTAAAATAGTACAAGCAATGTTGCGGATACGTTTTATAATCACTTTTTTATAATGTTGCACTTTTTAAAGGCATTGCTACCATTTAGACAACGATTACAAAAGTTCTGAATCGTTGACATAAAGAATGATCGGTTGGTGGATGGTTCAGAACGTACACAATATTGGTCACTGTAAAGCAAGATGAGAAATGCAAGGCAGTGTCTACAAAAACGACGTCGATATGATTCGATTTCGTCGAACTACATTTTATCTGATAAGCACTGTATCGAACCGTCGTCACGATAAGATCGAAAAATTTCGGCTGGGAAGACAACGAGAATAACGATCCTTTCACTGTTCTCCGACGAGTTAAGAATTTTATTACTGCGCAGATCACTCACTAACTTTGAAAATGATATATTGACTCAGTCAATATATTATTATTATTATTATATCAATATATTATTATTATTATTATTCAGTCCATGCAGATAAGTAGAAAAAAATGGACTAATGTTTGGATTTTGTCGAAGTGTCGATTAATTGCGTGTCTTAGCTAATTGCGTTTTGCAGCTATTCCTCTTGCACTCAAGTGTCACGTGGTACATTTAAAGCATCGATTTAAGTGATTTACAAATTATTACAAAGAGGAAAAAACTTTTTATTCCTGGTCAAATTTGCGCAACTCACGAGTAGGATGGACATTTACGAGGGCGATTTAGGGAGTCCTTTGACCATCAACGGACGTGTCTCACCGAAATCACACGATGGGGAGTAAAATACGCCCTCTCGGGAAATCTCAAGGTTTACACTGTCATCTATATATGTATACATATATTTCTCCGAGTGAATCAAGGATTCGATAGTAATTCAACACTTCCGTGTTTTCATTTTTTTTTAAATCAACATGTCTCCATTTCTCGATCCAATAATTTATGTGAAAGGGTAGTTGTTCTGTCATTTATTAGCTGCAAAAATTTATTTAACAAGTATTTTTTACGACAGGTGGTATACCATCAAAATAGTTTGTTATCGCAATCGATGAGATAAATATATTTACAGATCGAATAGAGAAAATAATAGTTTTTGTTATAATGATGATTTTTAGAAACTTGATAATAAGTATTCTGTATCAAAATGTTTTTCTTGATTAAGAAGAAATACAGAATGCTTATTATAGTATAGTTACCGATTACGATATATTGTTTTTCAATCTATGCAATCTGCTTTAATGCTATCTTTTTTCCATGACGAAATTTACCGTGCTATGATTCAGGTGTAAGTGTATGATGATCAGCCTTCAAACAACAATTTCAGAATCTCAAGGAATTCCAAGATATCAGGAAAGTTACTAAAAATATGAGTTATGAGTAATTTTTTCATAAATTTTAAATACATATTTATTTCTTTCATATGTGCTGCACTGAGAAAAAAAAGTTTTTACTTTTTTTACCGATCTTTTTTTTACAAATCTTTTACCGATCTCGCTTTCTCTTTTTTCACTTGCAATAATTGAAAAAGAAAAAGAAATTACAATAAAAGTTTATATTTGTATAACTACTACTTAACAGTATAAAACAGAAATAATTTTTTGTTAATTTTAGATTCAAAATTGCATTCATCACAAAACTCGATGGAGCATAAAAAAGAAAATCTACACGAAGAGTTGAAATGGATGAAAAGATGGGAATTGAGTAGAAAAGGCAGAAATGGTCAGACGGATGCCAGAGGCGTTAGGACTGGGGAATGGTCCTAGATGAGATACAAGAACGACAACGCAGGGAAGTGATATACGAAATGCTATACATTCACGATTGTTTATACACGCTCAGGGCGATGTTTAGCCGCGGGAACGGTGGCTATATTATAGGTGGCGTCTGGCTCAGGTCAGTTGGGTAATTTCGAGACAGACTGACCTATCGTGAACTGCACGCGAGCATATTCGACCCTCGCTCGAGGGCTCTCTCCCACCCACCCCTATAGCTCCCCTATTGTGACACTCGGAACTTGGTGTACCCTCAATAATTAATGCCACTAATTAAGGAAGCATTCCAATGAATTTGCTTCCCTAATGGGCAATGAGCAAAAAATGGTTAAAGTAACATTTTTATTTTTGTAAATGTTCTAAATATTTAACGTTCAAATAAAATTTTGAACGTTAAAAATGATAATAAGTGTTCAAAATGAATATAAATTAACCATTAATTGTTCATTTCCTTTTTCCCCTAATGGGTAACGAACAAAAAATGATTAAAGTATAACATTTTCATTTTCGTAAATATTCTAAATATATTTAAAGTTCAAATAGAATTTTAAACGTTAACAATGTTTAATGCTCAAAATGAATATAAATCGACGATTAATTATTCATTTTCTTCTTTCTCCTAATGGGCAATGTGCAAAAAAAATGGTTAAAGTAAAATTTTCATTTTCGTAAATGTTCTAAATGTTCAACATTCGAATATATAGAATTTTGAACATTGAAAATGTTTAATGCTCAAAATGAATACATAAATCAACGATTAATCGTTAATTTTCTTTTTCAGTACAGATAAGTCCTATTACGTCGAAGATAAGGTACGGGAATCGTTGTACTCTTATCCCTCTTTATCATCTTTCGACACTCTTGCTTTTTCGCATACGCGGTAAGAACGTGGCCGAGCTGACAAACGGCAAGCGTTTATATATGGACAATAATACACTGTACATGCTCAGAAGAAAAGAGAGAGGTGAAAAAAAAGGTTCACGTGTACAGAGCGGTTGATTCGTATCGTGAAAGCGGCACACTGTGTCAGTCGCGACGGTCAAGCAGTCGCGCCGACGAGAAATCGGGGCAGGGGGCGGAAAAGAGGGTGAAAGGAGACGAAAGGGTAAGGAGAGCACGAAGAAAGGGTGGATGAGAATAAAAAAACGTATAGCGATAACCGATGGAAAGTGAACCAGGAGAGTCTTGCCCAGTGGTAAAGACGAGTGGTAGTCAGGCAATGCTACCAACCGTACAGCTGATGTACCGTTCGATCAATACGGGACGTTGCGGCATGATACGGTATATACGACTTTTGGTCACGTGGTTTAACCCATCCCCATACTCGCTTCTTCCACCACACTTTTCGCTATCTCGCTTCCTACTCTGTTTTTTGTCCTCGGCCTTACCTTGTCCGTCTCTCTTTCTCTCTCTCTCTCTCGCTCTTTCTTCAACTTTATCGCAGCTCCGTGGACCAACTTTTATCTTTCAGTGTACATCGCATTTCTTAGAACGCGCGTATAAACTTACGCTTGCATGTATATGGAAATTCCAGGGCAAGCCCGGAAAGTTTTATTCGTCGGACAATGCCGTTCCATGTACATGTAAATATGCCGAATTTCGTTTTTATTTTATGTGCAATTTTGACCATGTGCATATGGACATTGTCGCTGAAAACTCGCCTTTTTCACGGAAACGCTACGCCAATGACATCTTTCTAGTGGTTCACTTAACAACGGGTGTTTTTGTAATTGATGATTTTTTAAAATAATTAGGAATAAATTACTGAGATCTAAAAGTTTCACTTTTTTTACGAGTACAGATGTTAGATCAATATTTTTTGTATTTTTAAATATGTGCATGCACGAAGAGAATTTTGTACAACAAATTACTGTATTAAATAGGATTTTTAAATACATAACATAATAACAATTTTTATCATTTTGTAGTTATAATTACTTTGTTTTGGACGAAAAATTCTCAAATTTTTCGAAACTGTTACCACAGTACAATAAACATCGTAATTTTTCATATAAAAGTTCTCTCTGTGTTGACTTTGCCACTGAAAAACTTCCCCCTTTTACAGGAATACTCAAGAGAAATTTTTTCGAGGTTAATTTTAACAATACAACGGATGTTTTTATTATTTACGATTTTTTAGGAGGCTTGTAGGAAATAATTACAGTAAATTTGAAAATTTCACTTTTTTGCAAGCATCAGATTTTACGGCCATATTTCATGTATTTTTGAACATGGGCATAGAGACTTTATTGCCACTTCTCCCCTTTCCCCTTTTACAGGATAACTCAATAGCCATTTTTTCGAGGTTCATTTAACAAGTTATTTTTATTATTGACAAATTTTGGAACATCGGTAAAATATTTATCGAAATTTGAAAGTCTCATTTTTTTCTCGTATACACATGATTTTGCTTTCTTGGCGAATGATTATTTTAGGATGCTCGTGTAGTGAGAAAAAAGGGCGTCGAGAGTGGAAATTGTCTAATTGAAATTTACTACGAGCGCTCACCACAGTCTTTTCTACACGGTACTAGCGTTGAATTTTCCTCCCAGTAAAGGGGGAAAAGAGGAGATAAAAAAGCTTTTCTTGCCCAGATGTATGAATTCTAATTCAGTAAACGAATTCTCGGATCTGGGGCGTAGCCGGACGTGAGCACCCAAAGCAAACCGAAATAAGTTACGTCCTTCCATTAGCCAGAACAGCTTCGGTGTGCGCGAGTTCGCGCGTAGGACACGTGAAGCGAAAATAGAGATTATAAAGCATAAATGAAGAGAGATAAAAGGACAAGGCAGGAGAGAAGACAAAAAAACTGAGGGACTCTGGGAGGAGACACGACGAGCCTGATGGGGGGATGAAATTATTCCAAGAGCCCCTGTTCAACCCGGAGAAAGTGACCTCCCGCATGACCCACCCGTTCCCATCAACGAATCCCCTCTGTTTTAGTGAATTTGCATGGGCGCGTTCAGAAAAAAAATTTCTAATAAAAAAACAGTCGTGTAAAAAAATGAAGCGGTAGATTGGCGAGTCTGGCGGAAGCAGAAAAACAAGACGAAGTGTGCGGAACAGGAACTTTCCATGCCGTAAAA
This sequence comes from Cremastinae sp. A BG-2022a, assembly GCA_030522545.1. Classification (NCBI taxonomy): domain Eukaryota; kingdom Metazoa; phylum Arthropoda; class Insecta; order Hymenoptera; family Ichneumonidae; species Cremastinae sp. A BG-2022a. The sequence continues at coordinate 23,657 of JAPYYW010000294.1, read as the reverse complement.
AAAGATGCTGCGAAGGTTCATTGCCTGAGAAAGGGGATGAGCTTCGGAGAAGATGTAAAAAAGTCCACAGGGTCTCGTTCCTATAGTTATAACGAGGACACGTCTGTTATCTTCTCTTCCTTGGAAAGGTCTTCCGCGACCTACATGTATATACACGCTACTATCAATTCCTTCATTCATTTTCCTCCTTTTTTACGCTTGTTCTCTCTCTCTCTCCTCTGAAATTTCTCCCCTCTGAATTTTTTGTTCTTCTGAAACTACCTCTAAAGCTGTCCGTCCTGCGAAATGTCCTCTCTCTTTTTTTCAGACAATGGACATCGAGAAAGAAGCAGAATTATCTCTCGATGTTTTTTTTTTTCAGGAAAATTCTCATATACATAGATGAAAAGCTTCAGATCGATTTGCTCAGATAAGTGGAAGCTAGTTTTTACCTTTCGAAGTGGAATAACTAGAATGGAGCAGACAAAAATAATCGCTCGGATATAGCTTAATATATTATGAGAATGTACTAAAAATAGTGTCGGTACATAACGAAGTTAAAGAGAGATATAGATAAATAGGCAAATCGATTTATCATGACATAGCTTGTATTAAAAGTATTAAATTATGATTGTGAATTATATTTATAAGTATAGATATTTACATTTCGTACTGGGTAATGGATAATTTTGGAAGACAGTACCAAATAAATTAATAATAAAAAAATATATAGTTAGACAAAAGGTTTAAGTTGCATTTAAATAAATATTGGTGCAAGAGACACTTAAATTTTAATGCTTAAATAAATAAAGATTGGTTTAAATACACATTTATTGGTATCACGAAGGTTATATCTCGCGAATACAGAGTACAGAATATAGAATTAACGCTCATTGTAATATAATAATTGATAAATTACAGTAATAAAATAAGGTTAATAAGTATAAATTAAAATAATATGAGACATTCGTGACGTAATACAAACGTTAGATTAGATATATTAATAAAAGCCAACAATGTATTGCAAATTTTACTTTGATGTGACCAATGTTACAAATCAATGATTAAGTAGTGATTAATAAGAGATAGTAACTAATGGCGATTAATGATTAAAATCGACATTACTAATAAATCCAGCCGAGTAAGCAATCAAGATAGTAATATAATTAATATTAATAAAGACAAGAAGGGAAATGTGGTAATCTAAATAATTCAGCTGAAGCTCTCGAAATACAGAGGATATACAAGAGACGTTCAGTCGGAAAAAACATGTGGTCAGACAGAGCCCGTATCACGCTCGAGAAGATAAGAGAATAAAATATGCGTTTGAATGACGGTAGAGAGCTTACACTTGTCACTTCGGAAGGAAAAAAGGAGAGAGAGAGATAGACAGAGAACAGGGATCTACAGAATGAAATAAAAGTCACTGTCGTCAGATTCTATGAATGTCGCGAAATTTTCTGCTGCTAGACTAGTTTTGGTGCATTATATAGAATAATATCTATAAGCCTGTGACTAGACCGGCGGCACTGCTGTCAGTGTTCCATTAAATTCTATACACTGTTGCGGAAGCACCGCGATTATTTTTACATCTCACAGACGCAACAAAAAGAAAGCATACACAAAGGATAATCGTAAAGGGCAAACAGTGTGTAAAAAGATAGCTGGAACACCGTGGGAACGTCGGCAGATTTGTTTTTTTTTCACATAGTCGAGGTCGCTCCACGAAAATTACGATAAAATGCATCACCGGACCGGATAAAATTACTATCATTTATCGTGAAAAAGGTCAAATAAGACAATTTATCGATTGATGTAACATATACTGATAAAAAAGTATATGATATAGATCTTACCACGTGTAAAAGTATATAACGACTTATACTAATTATTATATGAAATTAAATATATTTAATTTAGTTCATATCCTAAGTTTATTTTATTTTAAGATAAAAATATATTCATAGTTCTAAAATAATTAGTATACAATAGTATACATATAGACATCACTGTAAGTACTGACGATGAGCTTGAATTATTTTTTTAATGTGGCTAGCAAAATATATAATTTAATGTAATTTAAATATAATGTAAAAATAAAAAATAGTTGTAAAGATCAGGTCATAGCAGTATCAAAAAAAAACTAATTATATGTTTCGTTCGCTGTATATTCAACAAAATAATGCAAGTTTTAAAAAAGCATTTATTCTCAGTTCAGTATAGAATAACTAAAAAAAAGCTGAATAAAAAGATAAATTATGAAAAAAAGAATATAATAAAATCTGAATTTACAGACGAAAGTACCATATGTTACGAACTAATAGGCTTAATTCGCTAAATTAAAAGTGAATTTTTGACAAAGGGACATTCCAAACTACACGTATTTTTTTACGAAATGAAAATATGAGGACGATTCCTCATTTTGCGTTCGCAGCGCGTGTCCGAGTTTTTCGCTTCCTGTTACTATATATTTGAAACGTTTCTCTGGCATAAGTTTGTCCAGCGAAAATATAATACACGCTCTGAATACGTGGCGTTGAAGTCACTCGGATTTAAAACCCTTATATTCGCGGAACGTTGCAGCTGTCTCCCTCTTTTATTTCTCTCTCGATCTCTCTCTTTTTTCCCGTTCACACATTTATCGCCCTTTTCTTTCTTCCTCCATTGCTTCGGGTGTTTCATTTCGGATGCGAAGGGAAACGCGAGAAAAAAGGGAGAATGAATGAAGGAAGGAAAGTATGGGGAGCTGAGGAGAGAAGCGGTATCGCCGCTTGAAAAATTTTCCATCGTTTCTCCTGAGCCGAGGAAGTGGCGAGAGCCGGTGAACGAGCTAAACGAGGGAAAAAGGGAACACGCGATTTATGGCTTCACTTCCTAGGAACGTTGAACGTGCATCCCTGACCCAGTTATGACTGTAATGTATACATGCATACCGATATTACTTTACAAATGCGACGAAGCGAAGAAGAAAATAGGAATTTTCAGGCCGCGCGGAAACAATCCAGACACGTCGAACCTAAGAAATCGTATAGTCTGCTTTATAAATGACACTTTTATCGCCGCCACCGAAGTAATACACGTCTATAGGTGTGTTACGACTTTTTTCGATATTCGCCTTCGTCTAGGAAGTAATAAAGTGCTTCCCTTCAGGAATATCTAAATTTAAGACTTAATTTTGTGGGAAAGTAAGATTTTCTTATCCATCAGTATTTCTGACATTTATCCATTTATATCGCAACAACGATTAAAACTTTTATCTCATTCCGAAGAAACGTTTTTATGACAATAAGTAGATTATTGTCTGCTATTGTCTGCTACGGATAATTTTTAATAGAATTTCAGATATTAGAGAAAATAAAAAATTTCATTCATTACTTGATCGTACTGTTATTAAATTTTAAAACTTTAATTAAAATTTTTTGTATAATTAATAAAAGTGCACAAAAAAAACATCATCAACCATTTAAATCAGTAATTTAATTCCAAATTTGCGTTCTTATTATCACGAGATTTTAAAGAAGAATATATGTATGCTTAACATACTTTTCTTTAATAGAATTTAAAAAATAATTGACAATTATATGACTCTAGATAAGTTTTGACCAACTTTTTTTATTTATCAATGATTCATATATGGAATCTTAAGAAGCGTTATCGAGATAATTATCGAAATAAGTGTGTTAACCTCACAAAAATGATAACGCCAGCTATAGTAATGATGACGTCCATTGACCAACTTACAACGAAATATTTACTTTTTTATTATTCCTTAACTACAAATTTTTCACGAATTTTCCTTAGTAGTGAGAAATATTTAAGAATTTGTATTTTTTGGAAACAGAATTTTTTCAATATTCATACTAATCTTCTTTGACAACATAAATTTTGCATGTGTGCAAAATTTAAAGAGACTTCACCATGTGGATATCGAGATATCGATTTTAAAAAATTGTAACTTTTAACATGGGCTCTTATGAGAGATAAAAAAATGTGACGACTTTCAACAATTAACTCGATTGCTAGATGGTGTAACTTCATAAAATTTGGCATATATTTCGACATAACCTCAAAGAAGATTTGTACAAATTTTTAAGAAATTCTGTCTCAAACGATTTCACGCAACTCCTACCTTAAGAAACAATAATTAGAAAATTTTTAAAGATAGAAAATCGTATATCTATATTGAGGAACAGCACGACCCCCTCAATATTTAATATATTAATTCATTTTTGTCAAAGTAATGGGTATGCTTTTTTCACACTCCGAGTTTCCATAAAATTTCCCACTCAGTGAAAAAATATCGTTATTCGCGTCAGGAATAAATCAGATGACTTATCCCTGGGGAATTTTTTTTTCGGGTTTGTGAAAATTACGGGTTTTTCCAGCATGATATGAAAGTTTTGGGAAGACGGGTATTAATGGTCCTGGAGATCTTGACCTGGATCGTTTTAGCGAGAAAATATTACGAAAGGTCAGGTATGTTTTCCCATGGTCGGAGACTCCATGAGTTTGAATCCCTCGAAAGCTGATGATCTCGGTCGTTAGGGGAAGAAAACTTGCAACCTGGAGGGATCAGAGAGGCAAGCTCTGAGAAACGAGGAAATAATACGTATATCAAAGGATGTAGAGAGAATCCTTTTGTACGAACGAGTGGGGGTTCACATTCGGAGACGGATTTGTTGCCGCAGGATTACATATCTCGTTCCGCCCTTCATTGGGTCTCAATAGAGATCACATACTCTTGAGTGATGAATTATTGACTTCTTTACTTTTGAGCCGATAAGCTTCTACGCTTCCTAAGAAAATTGAATCCTGCCTTCGTAAACTATTATATAAGACCACCTATTTTCTATGAAGGAGAAACAAATCTAAGAAAGAGTTTACAAATCAAAATAACTTCATGAAAAAATTGAAGAAGTCAATTTTATATTCAGGATAAAATGGACAAAGTGATATTCTTAAGAATACATTTTACAGATTCTAGCTTATATGTAAATCTTATTTAATAGGACAGTTTTCACTTATTTTAGTCAATTCTTTAAGTCATTATTTTTAAGGTGCTTCGATGATTATCAAATGTCCCAGATTTCGTGATGAAATTTGGTGTACATTGCAATTAATGTTACTTGACTTGTGTTCACATTGTAATATCATTAACTTTGTAGAAATTGAGATATTATATTGAATCTTAAAAATCGAAAATTTTTAGTATCTCCTATAGGTCTAATGTTGAAAGTTGGGATTTTTGAGGACAAATATCTTGATTTTTTGATTTTAAAGCATCCTCAAATTTTTCATACCTTTTGATATGACGTCAAAGAACATGAATGCAAATTTTCAACATCTATCATCGAACTATACTAGATGTGGTGAAACTTGACAAAAAACGTTTTTTAACACGATCTTTCGAATTGTTATCTTTGATAAATGTAATGTGATGATTTTATATTTGGAGTTTATATGCGAAAAACAACATTATTATAAACATATAGCCAGTACACCTTCAATTAGCTTGAATTCAGAGTATGGTCTTCTTGGATCAATTTGTAAAGGCGCGAAAAAAAAATGGGAAAAAACTTGTACATGTGACTGTTGCGATTAAAATCTCTATAAATAATTCAATAGTCACAGTTAATTTACATATTGTCGATGATAAAGAACGGAATATATTATGAATTTACTTTGTATCGTGTTGTAATTTTTCATAATATTAAATTATTGTAACAAAAAAGTTAGATAAATAATAAAATAATAGAATTTCAAAAAATGAATTAAAAAAGTAACATTAAATATTATGAAAATGAATATTCTATATATTTGAATGTATAGTAGAAGAAAATCGAAATGATATAAATCTGGACAAATCTGAAGAGAGAGAAAAGTAGGAAGAATAACTTGGAAGTGGAAGAAGAAATTGACCAAGGCGTCTTTGTTCGAGTCTGACGTCCGATCGCGATTGTCCCGGTCGTGTACGTAGCAAAGCGTAAAGAATGTCGCGCTATTGTTATAATGCGCGATTGGATGAAATTTACACGCATCAACGGTCCCCAAGGCGAGCAAACAGGCTCGGTTAACTTGGGTGTAAAATAATCGATAAAGAAAGGCTTTTCGTGCACAAAGCACGCCAATAATATACGCGCGAGCGCAAGTAATAAAAACGGTCGAGGTCACGAGTAAAAAAAAGAACAAAATGACACACAGCGTGTGCTTACTTGACGACGATATTTTATTATAGTGCGCGACGACTATAAATATAAAACCATACGCGATATCACCACATATTTTCCCTTTCAATCTGACATTTCTGAGATTTTCAGACATAATAAATCGCTCTTCTTTTACCTTATTTTTTTCTTCTGAAAATCAAAACAAAAAGTCTCGCACCTGTTTTTTCTTTGAATCAAAATTTTCGTGGTTTTCGCAGACGCATCGTAAAATTTTGAAAATACATCGATGAATTTTGTTCTCGAAAGAGGAAGTTAACGTTTTGAAAACATCGAATTTTTTTTTTCAGGGAAGAAAATTCAAAATGACTTTGTTCTGACTGATATTCTCGGTTTTTCGTTCGCCCGGCGTAACTCTATTATTCCAAGTGGGTATACAGTACGGTTTTCGTATTATTCTCTTATATTTTTCCTCCATTCTCGTTCTCCGGAGTTACGTGGATAACTCTTTTCTCGCCAAACTCGGTGCCACGTACCGAGACTACGATTTAAAATTCAAAACACACATGTCGTTTCTATCCGTCCTCGTTTTCGGTCTTTCTTCCTTCGAATTCTATATGAAATAGTAACACTCGGGGAAAAGAGAAAATGGTAAAAAGGAATAAGCGCAAACGAAGATAAGATACATGAAGAGAATTTAGAATCTAGCTGAGAAAGAATATGAACGTTTCCTATATATGTATCTCGACATATTTACCATCACTTTTTTACTCGCATTGTGTGATGAAGTCATATATATATTCCGACACGTTCTGAAGGAGACACAATTCTAATATCTTGCAATTAGAAAATATAGGTGTTATGACAAACTTCTTTGGGGTTAAACTATTCTTAATATCCGAACAAACTTTAAAAAGACTAATAGTTAACAATTTATGAATATAGTATCCCAGTAAAATAAGTAAATTTTTGACGGTTAACTCTATTGCTGTATAGCTATAGCTATTCTAATTTTTCGTGCTTCAGGTAGAGCTAGCAATTGCAATTTGAAAATTGTATTGCTTATAAACAATTGAATCTATGAAAATTTAATTTAAGAAAGAAAGAAGCACTACAATAAGTGTACAAAAAAATTTCACAAGAGTCTCATATTTATAAATTTGTATTCGAGACAAATGTACAAATCTTTTCATAACAAAAAATAAATTTCAGCAACTTTAAAGTTTTATAATTTATTATTCAGTAAAACAACTTTGAATTTGGCATGCATTTTTTTGTAAACTTAAGAAGGAACTGGAGATATAGTCCCAGATGAAAGCGAATTTTTCATGAAAAATTAGTGAAATTTAAATTTCCTATTATATATCTGTCAATTTTTCTGCTGCTGCATTCCTAGAAAAAAGTTTTGACGTTGACGATCGGGCCAAAACTGGACCAATATTGGCCAAGCATTGGCCATAATACATTTCTAATACATTTCATTTTTAAAACATTTTCAATACTTTTCATTTTCTAAGTTAAGATTGTTTTTTAACAATTTTTAATTAAAAATAGTAAAAAGTATCTAACTAATAAAAAAAAGCTGTTTTTCATATTTTTACGTATTTTTTTTCTTCATCTCGGAATTTGAGTGTCTGTCACTTGAATTTTTTTTTTCATCTTACCTTAGCGCGATAAGTGTGGCTGGGTCCAACGGAGGAGGCAGGTTGCTGCTGTTCGTTGTTCTATGCTCCTTCAATTTTCGCACCCTCTCATCGTCGTCTCTCGTTTTCCCCTCGATCTCTCCGCTCACCTCGACGCTCTCCAACACGCTCTTCTCTCCCTCCCCTTCTCTCTTTTATGTGTATTTATATACAGAAAATCGGCACTCGACGATCCTCGTTAGAATCTTCAGAACTTCATAACGATACCCTTCTTTCTTTTTTTTTTCTTACGTCTCACGAGTCATCACTGTTATCTCACCGGTGATTCTGTAACAAAGAAAAAGAAATGGTTCTCAGCCTCGTGAAGTTTAATTCTCGTTGAAACAAAGTAAAAAAAAACAACTTTGATAATAATATTAAAAAAGTAGAAAATGAAAAGATATCGAAGTAATGCGCAGAAAGTGGATTAATTTTTTTTTTAATTTGGTATTTTTAAAGAATTTATATGATAAAAATTGTACATGAGTTTGGAGGAGTTTGGAAAAGAAAAAAATAAAGGGGAAAAATTGTTTGCGGGCTTGCGAGAAGCGGAAATTTAACAGAATTTTTTATCTCTCATCGTCGCTCATCTTTGCCATACGGCACACAAAATCGGTCGAAGCCGGATGTGCCGAGACGGAGTTTGCCGGCTGAACCGGCCCGGGGAAAGCTGTATGGCTCGGATTACTTCCGGATTATCCGAGCGACCGAGCAAAATGCCACTCGCCGGGATGCTCCGCGTAAAACCCATGGCGGTCGCGGACAGAGTGTTATAACTCTCTGTCTGTCTTTTTGATGTAAGACCGATATAATTCGAGGCGACGAGAATAGAAGAGACGAGGTAAAAAGAAAATGGGAAATAAGCAATTTCGATATAGTGCGGAGACCTTTCTTCGAAGACCGAGAAAGATTGTCGGAAATTCTCTAGTGATTTTCCAAGGAACGTGAAAATTTATCTCAACTCGATTCTCATATTGGAAATATTTCACGACAGCTATTTCAAAGGCTATCGATTTCTCCTATACGTCACGTTCGTTTTCTTATTTGAAAGCCACGTGATAAAAATTATATCAACGACGAACCTTGACAAAAAATGTACAATACAAATGACTTATTTTTGCAAACAAAATATTCTCTAGATTTTTTCTCAGTCCTTTGTTTTTTTCGATAGGATAAAAAAATTTAAATAAAAGTGGAGCTTCTGATTTTGTAGCGTAAAAATATACGCACGCTGGCAATCGATATCCCCGGAGACAGAAATTTATATTTATCGCTCGCGTATTGCGGAAAAATGTGGGGATCACCCGCACAAGCGATATCGCGAAATCCATCGAGGGCAACAAAACCGTGCAGGGACCGAGCTCGTCATTGGCATTGTAGAGTTCTCGTGTGCCTGGGGTATTATTTATAATCGGCATAAAAGAGAGAGAGAGAGATAGTCAGACAGAAACGACGAGACGTGTATAGTTCTCATCATTTCCACACAAACCTATATACATACATTAAATTACTCGTCTTTCTTGTCTTTTTTTCCCTCTTATGACACTATTCATAGTTATTGGCTGAGTCAGAATAAGTCGTCAAGAGACATCAGCTATGGAAAAAAACTAAAAACTACACGTGTGGACAACTTGTGAATATTAATCAATATTATTTATTATTTTTATAGTTATATACACTGGTAGAAAATAATGGTAGACTTTACTATACACAAGTAACATACTAATTATTATGGAACTATAATTATATATTTTATTTAGATTCTATTTTAAATATAATTCATTTTACAATAAAAATATACTTAGTTATAAAATCTTAGTTATAAATTATAGTTATAGTTATAAATTATATATAAAATATAGTTATAAATACTTAGTTATAAAATATAAAATACTTAGTTATAAATCAGCATATAGTTGTCACTTTATGGTCAAATCTACTATCGTGATTTCTCTCAATGTACTTCTCGAATAAACGAAAGAAATGTGATAACATTTTTTTAACATTTATTTATATTTTTTTAAAGTTCATTTCTTTTTAAAGTACATTTATACAAATGTTTATATTGCAACGTTTTGGAGGATAAAAATTGTTATTTTTTCAAGCGAGTGACTGAATATCTGTTCGTTGGCTATTTCGTGATTTACGATCGTCGCGTTAATTGTAAACTGTAGACGGGATGGTAGATGGGAAATAAATCAGAATTTAATGTTCCTTGACGGAAGAAGTGTTGCACCTGGCGAAACGTTGACGTGTTTCTTCTGTGCATGGCTCTTTGATGCGAGCACTGCACGCTGCAGGGTGTAAGCCGATCGCAGTAGTAACGGCAGTGCTATGTCAGCCTTGGCCCCGTGACACGGATCGTGCACACTCTCGGTCTGACGCCGTTACGGAATTGCTAGCATACTAACCCCTGCTGTTTTACCTGTCATCATAGCTTTATACCGTACAAAATCTACAAATTTATTAATTTTTTATATTCGAAATTTTTATGTCAAATATGTCCTCTTCATGTACAAATTAATTATTCTTTATCATTTGATATATACGAGCAAAAATAATTTCCCGTTCATTTGCTAATTACATTTATCGTATTTTGAGTAATAAATATGTAATAAAAAAATAATAACAAGTCTGGCTTCTTCGTTTCTGCAAAATAAAAATATTTCTTATCACGTCATTTGAGGAATTAAACTAAATAAAAAAAACACGTGTAATGTGTGATATCATTCATACTTTTATTTCTATATTAGGCGATGAAAACTTCTATTTTTAGAGTCAATGTAATATATACGAACTGTCACAGTGATGACTTTCTAAGAAATATTAGTTTATTTTTTATGAACTGTTATGAATTGTTTATGAAACGAAATATTTTGAAAGTCAATCAAAATCTCGAAAGGTGTCTATTACATTCTATAAGCATGACAGTTCTATTTTATAAATAGGGACACAAATTTTTTGTTTTATGTTTCTTCGTTTTAGGATGAGTGAACAATTTTTAATGTTATTTTATTCAAGATAAAAAAGGTTTTACACAGATAAATTTTGAATGAATTTTTTTTGTTATGTTGATATTTCCATAGAAGTATATTAAATTTCGAATAAATGCATTATATTACATTGAGATTTAAATGAACGATCATTATAGAATTTCATCGACTTTAAATCAAGTTACATTAATTAACGAATGCAATTAATAAATACATTTAATAAAATCATAACAGTAGCTTTTACTATATACGATATGACAAGCATACTGATCGTTCGAAAAAATATACATATATTTTCGTAGTAGAGTTAAATATACATTAGCCCTGGATTAATGATAAGTCGAAACCCCCATTACTATTTCTGGGAATTAATGAAGGTTAACAGAATTCGAAAATATACTTATTGTTAGCTTTGTAATAATCATTAACTTCTATATTTGTATACATATAGTGATCGCTCCATAATAAAATATATCATATTTTTTCCTCATTCAGTATAGACTTTTTTGTCATAAGCCGTATTAACTTCAAAAGCGGATTTATCATCTTCGATATACGTATATAGTTTTCAGGAAATCGAAACTTTATTGTTTGATTTGGTCTCTTTACTGTAAAACGCTGGTATACCGTATATAGACATACGGACAAAATCAAAGCCGATATTCGTGCTCTCATCCAATTCGATCCTCCACACGGCTTTTCGTAACCCACTTTAGGATCTTGTGATCGATCCGTGAGAAATCCAATATTCGTTTCATTTTATCGAAACCACGCGGCGCTTATTGCCTGCCGCCGATTTCTCTCTTTTTTATTCTCATCCGGCCGTCTCCCTACTTTTATAAGTCTTTTCAAAAGCTCGCCCAGCAGTATATATATGGCTCTCTTCGTTAGACAAACACGGTCTGCGCAAACACCCAAGAATAAGGGAAAAAAAGTAAGCTCATAAATCACCGCGAAAGTATTCTATACAAGTGAACGTACCGAAAAAAATTAACAAAAGAACTATTTGATATAATAAATTATTAAGGGTTTTGCGTCGAAAATCAGAATGACGTGAAATTTTTTTCAAATATTTAAGGTAACCATCTTTAAAACGCCGTATGAAAATTTCACGATGATTAAGATGCTCGAGAAATAGATTATAAAAATTGTACACTGTGAGAAAGATACAATTTAACGGACGAAATTTATAAAAAATGATGCAAAAAGCTCTAAAAATGTCACACATGAATAAAAATACAATGTAATAAAATAAAAAGTGTTATAAAATTTTTGAATGAGATGGTACGAATTCGATATCCTTAATGTATAATTACAATAAATGCAAAATTTTTTTTCAACAAATGAATATACAAATAACAACAGACAATATGATTTTTTCTCTGTTCATATGATAGATCATGTTTGTTATCTAAATAATTTATTACATAAATATACATTTAAAAATCAACAGTGGTAGAGTATTAAAGATTTATTTCGAACTGTACGTGGACTCCCAGGAATAAAAGAAAGTCACGATGGCCGATAAAAACAAGTATGAAAAATAAATAATGTGAATATTGGCCTACTTTCTCACGGCGGATTTTGTATGATTTATCGTAAAAGTTCAGCCATGAATCTGAGATTTTTTCGGTGCAAAAAGAGTAAATCGGACGTTTTATGATGGAGCATCTAATTTTCACATTCCTGTTACATGAACAAAATTTCGGTGAGAGTATAAAACTTTTTTAGAATGTGTATTTTCCAACACATAATTAGAAAAATGAAAAAGAAAAATTCGTCAATTCATAAAACTTTAACTATGCGAAATTATTTACGATCGTAACGCTGGTACAATTCGAATTATGCATGTAATCGAAAAAAAATCCACGCACATATATTTAATATTTATACACGATAAATTATCAAATTTTTTCATTGCATTTTTTTGTTCAACGACGTGGCCAAAAAATATATTTTAAATACTGCGATAAATTTTGTCAATTTTCGAACGAAAGGTCATATATAGTTGTTGGAACAAAACTATTTGTATTGTTTTAACTGTATTTTGTTATATAATGTATTTTTAATATTTTCAAAAATTTTATATTTAACAAAATAATCGAAATATTAAACAAATTTCATTGGGAAGTGAAAAAAATAACCATTTTATCCCATTCACAAATTTTTATTGTACTTTTATTTCAAGGTTAAGTTTGAAAATAAAGCTTTAGTTAAATATTTTCAACAATTTTTCCTATCTTTTTTTCATACTAATAAAAACAACTCGAATATATTTCGCGAGTATTTATTGACACTGAGATCGAGGTGTAACCGTTTAACGACATGATCAAAAGGGGATGAAAGAGTGAATCGTAACTCATCCGGGATCTCGGAAGAGTTCGAATAACGCTGGAGAGAAAGAAAGATGAATTTTGAGGGATGAAATAACAGTGGAGTAACCGTGAGAGAAATGCAAATAGAGAGGAGGCGAAAGAGAAAGTAATGGCTTTATATAGGGACTGTACGGCAATTGTCACCCTCTCGACGTGAACTACAACCCTTTTACCTCCTTGCAGTGCTCGGTCTACTCTTCTGTCTGTTTACACGGTACCTGTATCGTTTCCGTAGGGCTTTTATCATCTTCCGACTCTCTTTTCCTCCTCCCCCTCTCATCGTTTCTTGTTTCTCGCCCCATCGCCCCCCTTTTTCACCCTGTATTGCAGGCACCCGAGTCGCCTAAAGCCTGTAAACTTCTTCATCGTAATTGGAGGCTCACTCGAGTCTGTACCATCCGGTCTCTCTCTCTCTCTCTCTCTCTCTCTTTCTACTCAAGTCGATCATTGTCCGCCTCCCTGCAATGCTATTTCTTTATTCTGCATCCCCAAGTGAAAGACAAATGTTTCTCATCCATATTTTTGACCCTTATATATCATGGAAAATAAGAAAAAGTAAAAAAAAAGAGTATCAAAATATTTTGCAATATATTGAATACTTCCATAAACATGGTATATTTATCCGTTTTTAAAAAAATATAATCTTGTTCTTAATATGATATGTTAATCAGGTGGTTAATATGTAGGTAATTATGCAAGAGTGGCATCGTCGAATTAACGTTAATGAGAGTCTGGGAAAACGAAATTTTCGAGTTGCGCACTCGTGCCAAGAAATTTTTTCTCCACCTGGAATATATTGGGTAGTAATTTTGGGAGGCTCTAGCGTGCCTGGACATCTTGATAGAGACATTTTATTATCCTCTCTCTCTCTCTCCCTCTATTGCTCTTGTCGTAAACTTTTTGTGTGTGAGCGTATACGTATTTCGAGAATGACAAAGTTTTGCAATTCAACGGTGATGCCAACTTCATTTGCATATATGGTGATGAACTATGGAATAAATTTTGTTCGAACGATCCATACACGAAAGACTAATTCTCTGCTCGAAATACACATGTTAATGGGTTTTATGTCTGGCACACGATGAGAAGTAGATCGATTTTTCAGCTAAATTTCGTAGAGCATGAACATCGGTGCATTCGTAATTTTTGAACTATCAACACAATTATGAAGATTTTAATAACAATTGTAATAACTATTTATTATATTAATCATACTAGTATATAAATGTGAATGTTTGTATGTTTGGATGTTTGTTACTCAATCACACAAAACGGCTGCACAGATTTGAATGAAATTTGTCATAGAGACAGTTTACAACGTGGATTTGAACATAGGCTACTTTATTTTAACTCATCATGATCAGATGGCACTGCAGAGTATAAAATAAATCGACCTATCGGTATAAAAATTGGTTCAAATAGATATTTAAATTCATAGAAAATTTTCGCTCCATTCATTTTGTTGTGACTCTCCACCAGAGAACGATTACATATGTATATCAACTTTTATATCCTTCAAAGGATGGTTCAAAATTTTTTTGTAAATACGCAATAACAACAAAAATATTTTAGCGATATATGCACTTTTCAGAAATTCGCCAGTAGACGATGATACTTTTTTTGCAAAACAGGGTTTTTTTAATAAATGATTTTTTTGTCGAATTATGTTCAGAAATGGTAAATATAAAAAAAGTAAAGATAATATTCAATTCTTACTTAATGGTAAATTTCACGATTACCACGAGGACACGAAGCGTCCGAGCCACTATATATGACCTGCTAGTATTGTATAAAAATGATAAGATATACTAAATTACTATTTTTTAAAAATATAAGTAACCATCATAGGCTCTCTGTTTCATATTATCTAAACATGATAAGATAATGAATTGTACTAATATGAAAAGTATCGATAAATTAAATGTTGGCTCATGAATTATAATTTGAGAATGACAAACGCAAAAACCTCTACAAAAGAAATTCTTTTTTTAAAAATCAATAACCACGTATTACAGAACATTGGAATATATATAGAATGTAGAAACGTCTGCAGAAAATCCATATAAAAATTATTTGTGCAAGTATTCTCTGAATGACAAAAGTTATGCGCACGTACATTGGAAAAAGGTGACGCACACACGTGCGAAAAAGTCTGCACGTCCATGCGTATACGCGGAAAAGCTGTTTGCACAAGAGTGAGAATATAATAGATTGTATAAACTGCACTTTCGTATACGCGCTTTTTATGCATGCACAAAAACGTGCTTCACTCGTCGAGTCTGGTTGGGGACGATCGCACAGTTATAACATTCTCTCTCTCTCTCGTATTCTTTTTTTCTTTTTCCCCTCTCCGCCTTTTTCCACATTTTTCCTCGACTTCCATCCTGCTGGTAGATAATCGAAAAAATGAGCTTAGTCCCGAGCTTTTTTGGGCTTTTAACCGCATCCGGAGGCTAGAAATAAACGATTCTGAAATGGATGCCACTATAAATGACAAATGTGTGCACTCGCTGCACTTTGAACGTTAATATTGCCTCTTTCCCTTTTCTCCATGTCTTCTCTCTCTCTCTCTCTTTGATATTGTCTTTTTTTCAGTCGCTCTTTTCCCTTTGTAATAGAGCAATTGAGATCAAAAGCTAGTTCTTTTTTCACGTATTGAAATTAATCACGTCATAGGAATGTCATGTATCGAAAAAAAAATTCACATAACACTGACAAGGCCAGTAAAAAATTGAGAAAAAACTGTTCCTTATTTAACTTCATACAGGTAAAATAATTTTACTTGTATAATAATTTTACTCATAAAATTAATTTATTTGTATATTTGTACGTCCAACAATTGAATGTACATTCTTAAGGACCTCAAAACTCTCACGTTATTATTGTGACTAAATATCAATAGTTTATTATTGTTATTATCCGCTTTAAATAAATTTTAATAACGCAACATTAGAATTGTAAATTAATATAGCAATAATAGCTTTCAGTAAAAAACATCCTAAATTTTCATACATTTTGCTTTTTTGTAGACGAACGTCTCAGCGCTTTCCTTTACTAGCTTCTAAACAATTTATAAAATCACAGAAAATAAACGAAATTCGGCATTATTATATACCGGTATATATACTATTGTACTATAATATAGTACAATTTTCGTTTTTTTTAATAAAAAAATTTTTAGGGCTATTGCTTTAAATAGACAAAAACTTTTATATTTTTTCGAATAATGTAGATAATATTTTTTAATTATCTATATATATATATTTATATTTTATATTTTATATTTTAATTTTATATTTTATATTTTAATCTTTATATTTTAATCCAATCATTTTGAGTTTTGTTTTCATTGCGAAGGAAACAAAAATAAACCCAAGATCGATAGAATAATATATGGAGAGAATATTTTTCTTGTGGCCTGTAATATTACGATGATATATATAAATATACATCGTACTTGTGTGTAATTGTACAGAGAACGTATGTAGGTTGAAACGTTCGATCGAACGTGAATGAGAAATTTTCTACTCGACGTGGTTATATGTACCCAGCAATCAGTGTGAGAACGATCGAGCCACGAAGAGTCGCGCCTCTCGAATAATCCCGGTTCGTTTCCATTTTATGACCTACCGACTCATTTTTCTCCTTCCCTTTTTTCCAGTCTATTTTTCTCATTTCATTTATTCCCTCGAGTTTTTTATGCGTATTCTTGCATGTACAAAGCCTTTAAAAAAGAAACTCAAAATTATATATCGAGCAAAAAATGGTTGTCCCTTGTGCAAAAAGTCACGAAATCAAATTCGCGATCATTCCTAATTTTAGTGTTACAACACCAGTATATAGAACCCAGCAAATAAAGAAAGAATAGTTTCATAACAATCATATATCGTTATTAAAATTTGACAAGTTTTGTAACTGTTACGCATCAGTCACAAAAATTATCCTTGCTGTGTGTTTGTTGGGAAATAATGTGTCAATTATTTTAAATGACAACATTTATTGATGTATCATTGCAATTAATTATTCGAAACGGTCAGGGGCAATCGCATAAATTTCG
Source organism: Cremastinae sp. A BG-2022a (assembly GCA_030522545.1). NCBI lineage: Eukaryota > Metazoa > Arthropoda > Insecta > Hymenoptera > Ichneumonidae > Cremastinae sp. A BG-2022a. The sequence continues at coordinate 6,407 of JAPYYW010000294.1, read as the reverse complement.
TGATCATTGTATAACTGTGTGAAAAACTGAGCAAGGGTGAACAGTGAAAGTAATGAGAAGAAAACAGAGGGTAAAAAATAGGACATGGACGCAATTTGGGAACATTCGTGTCTGTACTCAATTACACTTTGGCATTTCTTCACGTGTCTGTGGAATTTCCAAAGACGAGATTTCATCGCGGCGACTCGCTCTTGGCTCGTTTTTTTCACGTATTCTAAAGATTGTACGAGTGTGCGTACTCTTGTTAACTGACGAGCCATGAACATGTATAGAGTGACAATGTACTCCACTGGGCACTTGTCGGGGCAAAGAGCTTACTCTCTCGCCCACTTTTTCCCGAGGAGCACTGCCGGAGGTAAAACAAGAGAATAGACCTGGACATCAATACTTATATGTATACATATACAAAGCTTCTCGACGAACGCACTTTTCAAAAAACTTCAAAAACACCGAGAGAAATCACGATGGTAGATTTTATCATAGAGTGACAAGTGTAATTATTTTTTTAGAACTGAATATATTTTTATAATATGAATATTTTTTTTATATTCATATGCAATACTTGATGGTCTCAAGTATAGAATTTATTATACCCTTGAATCAAAAATGAATTCCTACCAGAGAATTTACCAATACGAAAAATCAAAATAATTGTTGGAAAATTATATTGGAAGGCAAGCAAGAATTGAAATTAAAATTTAAATAAATAGATTTTTTAAAGATAGTAGTCATGTAAAATCGTTTAAGACAGAATTTTTTTAAATTTGCATGCACAAATATTCTTTGAGGTCAATGTCGAAATGCATGCCAAATTTTATGAATATCTTAATTGTTGAAAGTCGTCACATTTTTTTATCTCTCATAAGAGCCCATGTTAATAGTGACAATTTTTAAAAATAAATATCTCGATAACCACATGGTGAAGCTTCTTTAAATTTTGCACACATGTTAATATGATGTCAAAGAAAATCAGTATAAGTTATGAAAAAATTATGTCTCAAAAAGATTCAAGTGATGATTTTTCATTTAGTTAACACGTACAGCTAAACTTTTGAATAGGCAGTCACGCGACTTCTACTTTATAATGTATGCAGCAGCAGGATGTTAGCACAATGTACTTGCTCAGGAGAAAAATTGCGGTGGTTTTTTAATAATTTTTAATAATTTTTTATATCAAAGCTTAAATTTTTAGAATTTTTCAAATTTCACAGCATCGAATGGCAGGGTGGCATGTAGTATAGAATTCAGTAAAGTTTTCGTTTTTATCATAAAAAGTAACATTATTTGTTAAAATGTTTATTGTTACTTTTATTATTAATATTGAAATAAATAGCACAAGGCTATAACGTATAATTTTTTTTAATTATAAAGATGACTCAGGTTAGTTTTATTGACATCGTTTTTGACACATAAAACTTTTATTATTATTTTTTTCACAGGGGAAAACTGGTAGCAACCTATAGCATAACTCGAATTTTTTGAAAATTTTCAGATTCAACATCAGTTACATACATCATTGATTTATGAACTTAATTTTTCATATCACAATAGATCTGCATGCATGAAAAAGTTAAAAAAAATATGCCGTAGAATTGTTAAATAACGAACAAAATGTATATCTTTTTAAAAAATGTATACATATACATGTGTATTATAATTGTTAAAAAATGTAAAAAAGTCTTTTACTATATGTATAAAAGGGACAATTATATGCTACTGATCATACAAATAATTATATATATATGTATAGTATATTTAGTTTAAATCCTTTACCAAATATGTTTTTACTACTATTTTTACTATAAAACTACATTTATTAGTGACAGTAATTAGTGTACTTGTCCCTTTATGGTAAAATTTATTATAGTGATTTCTCTTAGTACATTTTCGTGCATGAAAGAAAGTGGAGCTTTTTTTAATTTACGTTTATTTAGATAAATGACTGCAGAGGAGACGAACGGGAAGAATGAAGGGAGAAAATGCCATGTGCGCCATTTGTTTTCGTCGCGAGCGTCATTTTGAAATCGATTTGCGAGAGCGCGAGAAGGGTCGAGAAGGATCGCGCAGTATGTATATATACATGTTGAAGCAGGTGAAACGCGGGGGTGCATGTAGGCTCGGTGGTTGAAAGCCTCCTTTTTCCCACTGTAATCACGACTAGGCCGCAACCTTCACCCAGTGGCACTTAAGGACTCGGCCGCCGGAAGTATCGGGAATTGCGAGCACGAAGGAGGAAATCCTTCGTCGTTTATATATACATGCCTAAGAAAATATAGGTGCACGGACGTATATACACACAAAGATTCGAAATTTACGCTAGCCCGCGTGTTTCCATGTAAATGGACTCGAGCCGCGTTTACGCCTTCCCACACAACTTTCCCGTTTACGGCATCAACAGCGGCGACGACGTGTCGCCACTGCAGTAATGTTTGTGACCCCGAAGACCTATCATTAAACTAGTTGCAGAATTTTCTCTCTCTCTCTCTCTCTCTTTCTTCATTCTCTCTGAACCCTTACCTCTTCTTTTCTTCCTCTTTTTTTCTCTCCTGGGCCTAATTTCTTCACTTACTTTTCTTCTATACGATCCCGTTAAAGTTTCAACGGATAATTTTTATATTTTTTATAGATACGGTGCATGATATATATTTCAATATGCAGTGACACAAAAATGCAGTTAGCTATTTAAATAAGAATGAAAATTGTGTTCTTTTTTTCCAGGAACCATTTTGTACCGAGTATTATTTTAAACAACACGATTTTTATACATTTTATCTGATGCATTTTTGTATTACATTGGTGCAATGGTTTATAGTTCCCTGGAATTCGCACAACGAGTGAAAAATGTGTATGAGTTTTTAATGCTTCATCATTTTTATTTAAAAATATTATTTCTGGATGCTTTTCAATGATATTTTTCACTGATCGATAAAGAATTTTCGATAAAATTGAATATTTAATCAACTATATATATGTATAGGTTGGGAAAATCTAATTATTTCGTTTTAAGGTAGGATTTGTTCGACGATCTGTTAAAAATTTGGCCTCGTCACGTGTAAAAAAATACGTAAAATCATTACTTGATATTTTACGCAACAGACATTTTTCCAAAGTTGCTCAGATCTTCTTTATTGTTATGTTGAAGTGAATGGAAATCTAAAAAAATACACGTTTTAATGTAAAATTATGATAGATCAGTGCATCGAGAAATTTTGCCTTAGAAGAGACAAAATAATTCTTAATTTCAATAAAATAAAAATAAAAATTTGATTTTATTGAAAACAGCATTGAAAATAGACCTTTGTGTCACTGCTCGGTCGGAAACTGGCGATATAACGACAATCTTGATGTTGCAATTTGATTCTAAAATTTGTGATGCGAGTTTACGAAAACGATCGTATAAACATTTATTTATTTACTTATTAAATAACATGAGTTTTCGTGAAAAAGCTTCACAAGCTTGTTCATAAAATTCAATTCGAGCCGAATAAAAGATTAGCACTATTTGTATATAGCGCCACTCATACTTATTATAGTAACTAAATTAAAACTATGTCAATTTTCAAAGAAGAAGAATGAATATTTTTAACAGTTCTTTTCATTTTATTTCCGGCGTAGGATGAAAAAGTGATATCGGTATGGTAGAATGTTTGGAAATCGACAACTTTTAGGACACCACCCAGTGCTCGATAATTGAACGTTTTAAGAAAAGATATATTTAGCAAATTCTAAATTTGCTAATGTCGATTAATACACCTGATTCGCAATATTATTTATAGATAAACTTTTGACATTTTTCTGTATTTACCAAAAAAATAATAAATAACAAAGTGTATTTAGAAACATGATTTATTTTGATGTTTTTGTAAGTCGTAGTTGACATAGATATTTTAATAGACTAATTGTAGAGTAATCAATTGGCAGGAAATAGATTCGGGTACTCATTTGTACAAAAATATAATATATGTTTGTCGACAAGCTATACATGAATATATAATACTAGTCGACAATGGAGACTGTCTATAACTATTTATATCAAATTGGTGAATATACCACGCGCCGTCGATTTGATTTCGTTATCTGAAGAATCGGGATTATGTGAAGGTTCCTCGAATTGAGGTTCTACGCATTCTCTGATTATCCATGTGCGAACGTACATCTTGACTAGCACGTGTAATCCGTTATCATCGATAATCGATCGGTCGTTCATGATGGAAGTTGCCTCTCGTATCGCTTTCTTGGGTTTCTCCCGCGAGTATGACGATTCGCGAGATTAAAAAAATCGCCTAAATTCTTTACACGGATTACGTAATCTCACGTTCATTGTAAACTTGAAAATAAATATATGTTTGTATAAAAAAAATAGAGTTTCCAAAACATTTTCGACAAGATACGTTCGATCGAATGATACGCGTGAATATGCACTGTGCCACATATATTTATTATGTATCGAAGTTGCACTCAAATATTTTGAGAGAAAAAAATGATTTGTTCTCACACACGAAGAAAATTTTATAATTTTTTCCGTTGTTAATATCTATTTGTTTCTTGTGGTAACAAGTTTAACAAATTAAACAGGAATTTTGATAAATTTTATAATTGATTTGATCTTGGGTACTCACAATATTCGAAAACAGTATGAAAAAAGACAATTTTGCGTATAAACAATTATATGTGCATAATTACAAGAAACGGTCAAAATTGCTAAACAGAGATGAATGAATCGGGATAAAATCATAGAAAAGTAATGACAGAATCATTCGTCGATAAAATCCCTAAACACGATGAAGGAAAAAAAATATTATGTTTATTTGCACTGCAGATACAGTTTCTAAATTTAGAGAATTTTTTCATTAAAAAATAGCAATATTTTGATGATTTTTTAAAATAAAAATAGGTTTTTAAAATAACAAACATTTATTGCTTTACGAACTGTTACCGCAAACAACAAAAAAAACAAACAAACATTAATATTTCATATAAAATTCTCTCTGCGTGTAATAATAAGTAGCTATATACAGAAATGAAAAATTAGTGAGCAGGAAATAATCAGATAATCATACGCAGATAAAATATGATTATATAGCGGGGTACTCGAATAATTTTCGTTGCGAAATATATAAATAAGTTCCGGGAATGTCGCAAGTCACGATAATCGGCCACTCGGGAATGGCCCCGGGCAATTCACACGAGTATAGTGACAAATACACCACGTTCTGCCGGATATGTACCGATTTCTGGTTAATCGATAAAACTTTGCCGATATTACTTCTACTCGTGCACAAACATTCTAGATATATCAATAATGTTTGCGTGTGTGAATATGGTTGTTCTCTTTGCAAGTAGATACTCGAGAGCCTCTCAATTTATATATTGATAAAAATGTTTATTTTCTTTCTCCCTTTACGTCGTTTTATCATACATTCACGTTATACACCTTTTATGTATTTCTGGCGACGTAAACACACGTAAGAGAATGACAAGAGGCACGGAAATGGCCGACGTCGTTTTATCTATATATATGGTTTGCGATAAAGGCAAAAATATAACTCGTTCCTTTGATGCATCATAACAGCAGCGCGTGCAAAAAATATTCAAAATAATATTTTTATTTTATTAAATCTACTTAAGGTAGTTCGATGGCTGAGTGCCGTATATAAAAAAGGGGCCACTCTCCTTCACGAAAAAGTAGTGTCCATAAAGGAGCAAAAGATTACGAATTTCAAAAAAATATTAAATCAGTAATCATATAGAATAAACATAATTATGAGAGTGTTAAATTTTTTCCACAATGGAATAAATGGAAAATTTCCACTACAATAATTTTTTGCTCAAAAACTGGACGGTATATCATTCTGACTTTTTTATATAACTTCTGTAGAGGTGGTAATTAAAAATTTTTAATTTTTTTACAATTTTCAAGTTATCTTTATGGATAATTTTTCTTGTGACGTTTTGATGGGGAAATATAACTAAGCTTCAACTTATTCAAATATCTCAGAAGCTAAATCGTGGAATTACTTGACTTTTTTAAAATTCGATTTGTTTGCTTTTTTAATAAAACATATAATTTTTTCAAAATTTTCTTAATTAAATGGTTTTTGCTATCGAACTATCTTAATACGTGTTTAGATCGAGATATCGCTAAACTTTAACTTCAATTATTTTAGCAAACTATAAGCGATAGAATTACTCGACTCTTTTCTCATTCTGTTTGTTTAATTTTTTTACAAAATATATATATTTTTTAATTTATTAAATAAACGGGGCTTGCAATCGAACTACCTTAATAACGATGAAATAAAACTATAATACAGTTCACTACCCCAATAAGAACGATTCAATAAGAACGCTTCTCCGCTTTTTCGCTCGAGCGCTTCCCCCACTCTGACTCGAGTTCCGAGCTCGAG